>JASDQU010435623.1:77618-87867 GCA_032191745.1 Picea mariana
ATGCAAAGAACTATAATGATAGCATAAACATTAACAGGCCTAACTGCGCGATGTGGCACCCCATCTGGGGTAATGAAACCTAAGAGATTACCTTCAGTTACAACAAAATTGTTTTCTTTGGATTTAAATATATCTCATATCTTATGCATCTATCAAAATTTTGTCTCAATTGATCAACATGTTCATTTCTATTACCTGAGTACAATGTAATATCATCTAAATAAACATTCATATATTTGTTTATCAATCCCATAAATGTGATATTCATATCTCTTTGGAATGTGGCTCCTACATTAATTAATTTGAAAGGCATATTCCTATATGTATAGGTTCCCCATTTGGTTCTAAAAGTGGTTTTTATTTGATCTAGTTGTGAAATTAAAATCTGATTATAACCAAAAAAAACATTTCAGAACTACATATATGTTGTAAAATTTATTCCATAAGTGGAATGGGGCAATTATTTTTTTCGGAAGCTTTCTTTAGATTGTGAAAATCAATACAGGTTCTAATATCCTCGTTCTTTTTTCCTTACTAGAACTAAACTTGAAACCCATTGAGAATGCCTAACAAGAAAGATAATCTTGGCTTGTAACAATTTGTTTAATTCTTTCTTGATTTGAAGCTCAAGATTTGGATGAATCTTTCTTAAATTTTATCGTACAATTTTAGCATCTTTCCTAGTTTGAATGACATGTTGAATGATTTTAGTATCATAGACTTTTAAGTCATCATAAATCTATGAAAATATGTCTTTGTACTCCTTGAAGAGTTTGATAAAAAGTGTTATGTTCAGAGGGAGAACAATTTGTTCCTAAATTGATATTTTGAGGATTTTGACTAGTTACTAAATTTATTACCTCATATTGCATAGAGGAACTATTGGTTTTGTAATTTATTTTTCCTTTAAATTTATCTTGCAGATCATAAAATTTCTCTAAACTAACCACTAATTTAGGAATGCCATTTTCTGTATCAGGTTGGGTTTCTAGAGAAGTCTCATTAATTTCCTTATCATGTTGATTTTCATCAGTAATAGACCCTTTGAAAGTACCTTCCTATGTGAGAAAGTTCAATATTTGGTCATCATCATTAAAGACCTTCCAATTAGTGATATTATCTAGAATCAAGGGCCTATAAATCAATTCCACAGAAAATTTATTAAGGGGAAAATTTGTTGAAGGGATTAATCATGAAGCAACATTGGAAAGCAGATATGCATCAACATTCAAAGTTTGAGGTGAAAAAATAATGTTAAGAGCATCAAAATTATCAATCAAACTCCATACCTCACATTGGTAGTTTCTTAGGCGATTGGAAATGCAATGTATCGAATTTCTTACCTATTTGGTTTTGATTTCAAAATCACCTACAACTTTTATTGCTTTAACTTTCAAATCTATTGCTTTTCTAAAACTTTGGATGACAGGCTCATGTTCAACAACATTATTTGTACAATCAAATTCCATTCTCCATGATATCAATTTTTTGTTTCTTGTAGGATCTTTGAGGACACAACCATCATCTACACCTTCATTGTATTTGGAGCCATCAAAATATAAAGTCCAAAACCATTTATTTGTAACATAATTTACATCACTTGTTTCTATATTTGTACAATTTGGTACAACAATATGAGTGTAGTGCAAACTTTCAAAATTCAAACCTATCTCCAAAAAAGGTGAAGATTCTGTAGAGAAATTTCCAAAGTATGAGTTGAGGTAATAGTTTCCAAAATCGAATTTCTAAACATCATTGGTTCATTGGGGTTATTTAAGCCTATGATAGTATACGTCATATGTTTGTTTTTTTCGTTCAACCTTTATCTGATTAGGCCAACCATTAAATGGTAACCATAGATGTGATCAGTTAGTTGAAAATAGCCATGAAGTTTTTTTGACCAATCTCTACTAAAAAATAAACCATATGACTTTGGTATGTCAACCACAATAATATCAATGTTTTGGTGGACGTTTGGATTTGAAGCTAACATGATTAAGACACTCTTTAATTCCCATAAAACTTTAACATTTGATCCTTCCAACTATACAATTTCTATAGTAGATTTTTTTGGCTCTATGTTAAACTTTTTGCACATAGAATATGGCATGACATTAGATGAAGGCCCTAATCCACTAGAAAATTATGTATATTCTTGTTGAAAATTTAAAAAGTTAAAAGAAATGGAGGTGTATGTGAACCAAATTTATCTCCAATCAAGGAAACATTAACATTGAATGAAATATTTTGGTCCATTTTCTCCTTATCTGAATTAATTTGTAGGACCTGAATCAATTTGTTTTTTTCTTGAGTTAATCTAGATAATTCATAAAAGGAGATATTGGCTTTAGTCTTCTTCATATCTTCCATAAGATCATAATCAAGAATATCAGAATTCACAGTTGATCTATTTTGATTCGAAGTCGATTTGTTAGTAGAAATTGATTTCTTTGGAGGGGATGAAGTAGTTGGTGTTTCTGAAGTAGAAGGAAGAACTTTACTTCTTGTTTGAGCAACACAAATTTCTTCAGTTATTTCCTCTTCATCATCATCTATATTATTCCATGAGAAATATCCCAAACGAAATTAATTGATTACTCTGTGTTTTTATCATCTCCTTGCTCCTCTTGATTTTCTTGACCTTCATCTTCTTACTACATTGAAACGAAAACCATAAACATGTTAATAAAAGTTGGATAGTTTTTCTTAGAACGGTTTGCTTCATGAGCTTTGCAATAATGATTTTGAGAAAATTCCTCAAGACATGTTTCTTCAAGAGAAAGGTTTTGGTTATTAGGAGTTGGAGGATTTCTCCTAAAATTAGGTTTGCATGGTCTTCTAATGTTGGACACACCGACTACACTTAGAAGTGGGGGTGAATAGTGTAGGGCTCTTTTTACTCAAAACTCCCCCTTCACAAAACTCATTAGTTAGAAATCACCATTTAATCATTACTTATGCTGTCATTTATAACCAGTTAAATTTGAACATATATCAGCAACATATATCAACAATATATCATCAACAAATAATCACCACAAGGAACACAAAGAACAAAAGATGTAAGTACAATTTTCCTTTTATTACGGACTACAATCCTTGGGTTTATCAATAACAACTTAATAGAGTACAACTCTACAAGATCACCGGCTCTGTAATGCAAGACTCAGCTTGCATCCTCAGCACCAACTAAGATGAGGCAACAATCCTCAACATATATCAATCTGTAAACAGGTACGTGACCTGTCGGTAGTGCGGCACGTGTATGTATGCACCCTACCAATAGTACAACTCGCATATGTACACGCCCAGTCTGTACTACAGCCTCCGTATCACTTCTGAGCAACTAGGGTTTTCTTTTCATCACACACTCAGATCTTTTGCAACCTTTAATCATATTCACTTATGTCTTTCACTGTCCAATCTGACCCATAACCAATCACAACACATCCAAGCTCTCCAACAACTTAATCATTCTCCTCAACCATAAAATATGAATTCTACTCAATCATGTATAAGCAACCAATATAGTATAGCAATCATATCAGTACTGAATCATAAGAGTGTTTCTCACTCCATCAACCAACATAAACCAAATCACAACAGCCATACCAAGAATGCCTTAAGCATTCACCACACAACAAGAAAGAGTATCCATCAAGACAACAATGTAACCATACCAGAGTTTCTATGGCATGTCTGAGCCCATAGAATGAAGATCTGGAACCTGCTTCTATCTTTAAGAGCCTGTCATCAGCTCAACCACAAGTCTTCATGACTTCATCCACTGTACACGCTCTGTCCTCATCCAGCTCGTGTATGTACGTGCCCTGCCTCACTGCAACCTGCGTATACCTCAAAAACTAGTGTTTCTGAACTTTCGATACTTTTTTCGTCATGATCTCATACTTGTCGAAACTTTGATGCGTTCATGAGATCCTTCATGCACTCTCTCTCTCTCAGAATAGATCTTCAATACATTCTTGAGAGATACTCTTCCACAAGAGACCCTTGCCTCTTATTTATACTCTCCAAGTAGCTTCCTTAGAAGCATCTTCTAGGTCACTTGACCTATTTTCCTCTTCTTAGGGTTAACCATTTTCCATAAATAGAAAGTTCTCCACTACTTTATCATTTAAATATTCCTCCTTGAATTTGTCACCTCACTTTATCATTTAAATAATCTTCTTTGATTTTGTCATTTCACTTTATTATTTAAATAATCCTCCTTGACTTTGTCACTTCACTTTATCATTTAAATAATAATTTCTTCTTTGCAAGCTCTTTAACTTCCTTGACCTTTTGGGGCTTCAAGCCTACATATGAGGGTCTTCCAACTTTGTAAGGCCATAACTCTCAAACCATGAATATTTATGTGACATTCCACATACCACCACAAATGGCATGACAAGCACTATCCATCTAGGATAGTTTCACTAACAGATTCATTTATCTTCATCTCATTATTCCACAAACAAGCATGGGTTCTCCAACCATCTTTCTAGGATAACTCAACTGCAAAGTGTCTTCCCGTGATGGATTTCACCATAAGGGGACCACTTTGGAGTTCATCCATTTGTACACCTGATCAACCATAATAAAACAATAATGAGTCATATTTCCATTAGTCCAACTATGGATCATATATCAAAGAAACCACATCGATCCATCTTCATCTTTGCATCATGTAACAATGAAAACTCATTGATCCATATTAATCTATGCATCATATCAATGACAATACATATTATATTAGTATGCTATGACAAGACATTGTACATCAATCATCAATCAATCAATCATTTGGCATGAATCAATCACTTGACATCAATGAATCACTTGACATCAATCAATCAAACCTTTGACATCAATCCATCACTTGACATCAATCCTTTGGCATCAATTACAACATGATCCAACAATCTCCCCCTTTGGCATTGATGGCAATACCAACATTTATGTCAACACAAATCATTGATGTCAACATGTAGACAAATCATGCTCTACATCAATAGTCATCAATCACATCAATGTGACTATCTCTCCCCCTTTGACATCAACGGAAAAGGGCCATTCTCCTCTTGGGGATGCTCCCCTTGCTTGAACTCTCCTTGGGGCTACTCCCCCTATCTAAATGCCTTTGATCTTCCTATGAATAATCTCTTCTTTTTTGAACAAGGGATATCACTCTGATGTAATGCTGAATATATATCGCTCATGCTCCCTTGTGATCATTGCTCCCCCTAGAATTATGCCTATGTGCTCTTTCTTCAAGTATAGGGCTCTTTCCTTCTAGAAACATGGGAAGAAGAATGACTCCCCCTATGGGTATGTCTCCCCCTACCTTCTCAGAAATATGAACAACATGTTGCAAATTCTACTGCTCAACCAGATCCTAGATCAACCTCTCTTTCTATGACGATCCTTGGAACTATTCATGCATCAAACTTGTGCCATACCATACATCATGAAGCAAAAGATATGTCAACAATGAAGTAGAGAATCATGAATAAAAGTATCAAGCATGTGCATCCTGTACCAAAATGTGTGATCACCATGCACAAAACCCATGTACATCAACACCATACAATGTGCCAAAAAATATCATCAATGGAATGTATTAACCATATGCCTCTATCAATATGCCAACCATGTGCATCTACCAACATGCCAAAAAAGTGTCATATCACTCATGATATGTCTCCATCATGAACCAAGTGTTGTAACCATGTATCTCAATCAGTCAAGTGTCTCAACTATATCATCCAATACATATAACATCTATGAGTGTACCAAACATGTACATTAACATGTATCATCACTTGTACCAAGCAAGTACATCAACCATGCACCAATACCACAACAAAATGAATCCTCATACATGTATGCCAAATCCACCACAAAACATGTGTCAATTAAACTGCTAGTAGGCGCCTCTACCAATGTACTAGAAGTGTACCACTCATGCATCAACTATAGATCAAGCTATGATTGTACAACATGATCACCTCATCAACTCACCAGCTACATGTCCCAATATGTAGTCCAACCATATGCCAAATGCATGCACCAATATATCAACAAATATGCTTCCAATAATACATTATAAGATATATCAATAAAATTCAAATATGTACCATCCATGTACCCCAACAGAACAGCCTCAATCCTCCATTCACTACAACAAATACTAAGCATCCAACAATATATGTACTAGTAGTGTGATTCAATAGATCAATGACATCTCTAGCTAACATCATCATGATATATCTCATATAGCCAAAGTGCCATATCTTCACTATCATAACCAGCATTGTTCTTCAACAGAAAATGTCTCATTCCATACTCATGGGTTAGTTCCATGCATCCAAGATAGCCTTTCAATATATATTATCACCATACATAATCCAATATGTAATCATAAAAACCTGCAACAAACAATGTCAGAACCTGCAACAACCTATGTCAGGCCCTGCAACACATAGTTATACCATCACATCAAGCTGCAACCCCCTATGCATAGCCTTTTTCCCAAGACTTTACCACATATACGTGGCCTGTTGCACAAACAACTCACGTATGTATGCAGCCTATTCAAGGTCAGCCTACATATGTACGCGATTTTTACCACTATCACCTGTGTATGCTTCAATAGATGACACACTTGAACTTCCCTTAAGGCTGCCATTCTGCTATGGCTGTTCAGTATTCCTCACCCACTTCTGAAGGTGTCCCTGCTTCTCGGAGCTTGAGCTTCCATATTTTCAAAGTTGTCTCCCTTCCTTACTTCATTCCTTCTTCTATTCATGCTATATGAAGTCCTCATCGTGGAGTTTCTTCTTGTGTTCCAGCAATCCTGGGATTTGTGGCCAAATCCACTACAACTATAGCATCTCATGCTGTGACAGTGAACAACAATGTGTCCTACTTGATCACATCTCCAACACCTTATGGTGTTATGAAATATTCCATTATTTCTCCTTGCATAAGATCTACATTCCAAAGCTTTATGACCATATTCATTACATGAATAACATTGACCATGAAAAATACTTTCATACCTTTGCTTTGGTGTCCATCCCTTTTGAGGTGTAAAGATGGCTTCTTGATGTCTTTCTTGCTTTGTTCTTTTGAAATTTTCTTTGCCTTGTGTAGATGGTTGATTTGCAACATTGTCTTCATCCTTTGAGAGTGAGGGACTTACCTCATGCTTCTTTGAGGTGCTTGCTTCAACATGTGTAGCTTCTCTCTTATATCCAAGACCTGATTTATCATTTGGTGATATTTGAATTTCCAAGATCTCATTCAAGATTTGTGAGCTATTCAAGAATTTGTTTGACTTCTCTATTTTCTTTCTAAGATCAACAACTTCAACTTCTAACTTATGACATGACTCTTCCTTTTCATTTACTTGATTCTTCAATAGTTTCTCTACCCTTTTGGCTTCTTCAATTTGGGTTTTGAGATGGACAACAACTTCAAAACTTTTGCTAATCTCATCATCTACCTTCTTATCTTCTTTCTCATTCTTTAGTCTTGTGATCTCTTCTTCCTTTTCTTCTAATTGACTCTTATTACTCTCTTCTTGTTCTTTGATCATTTCCATTAACTTCAAGATGTCCCTTTGACTCTTCTTAAGAAACGTTTTAGTGTTATTGGAAAGATAGCTATAGTCTATATAGTAATGATCATATTTGTATTCATATAGACCCTCTTCAACTTTATTTTGAATTTATGATAGTTCTTCTTCTATTCTTTCCATGGGATAACTACCATAAAACTCTACACAAACTATTTCTATATTCTCTTCTTCACTTGTAGATAAATATTCAACATCATCACATTTTGAATTATTGCAATCAAGGGTTTTTGAGGATTCTTTACCTTCATTTGAAATATCTTCAAGATCTTCCTTTTTTCCAACATCATCACATGATTCTTTTCCTTCATTTGAAATGTCTTCAAGATCTTCCTTTTTTCCAACATCATCACATTTAGAAATAATGCGATCAAGAGTTTTTGGAGATTCTTTACCTTTAATGATCTTGATGGAGTGGTCTTCAATATTTTCCTTCTTGCTTTGATATGTCTCCTCTAGCTTTAGCCATAGATCCTTGGCGGCAGTGCATTGTCCCATGCTCTCTTTGATAGGGCTTGAGAGTTAATGCATCATTCTTCTTTCCTTCCCTTTGAGCTGCAAACTTTTACTTGTTCTTCAAGGAAACTGATCCACCAATAATACTCGCTCCCATTTCCTTCAAATGCACTCTCGTTTTTATTCTCCAAGTAGTTTTCCTCATCAAGGATTGGAACTTCATCATCCATTTGTGTGTCCATGGATCTCCTCCAATCTACTGAGAGGGGGAGGGGGTGAATAGTGTAGGGCTCCTTTTACTCAAAACTTACCCTTCACAAAACTCATTAGTTAGAAATTACCATTTTTCTCATTACTTATGCTATCATTTATAACCAATTAAATGTGAACATATATCAACAATATATCATAAACAAATCATCACCACAAAGAACACAAAGAACACAAGATGTATGTACAATTTTCCTTTTATTACAGACTACAATCCTTGGGTTAATCAACAACAACTGAATATGGTACAACTCTACAAGAGCACTAGCTATATAATGCAAGACTCGGCTTACATCCTCAGCACCAACTGAGATGAGGCAACAATCCTCAACATATATCAATCTGTCAATAGGTACACAACCTGTCAGTAGTGCAACATGTGTATGTATGCTCCCTACCAGTAGTACAGCTCGCGTATGTACACACCCAGTCTGTACTATAGCTTGCATATCACTTCTGAGAAACTAGGGTTTTATTTTCATCACAAACTCAAATCTTATGCAACCTTCAATCATATTCACTTATGTCTTTCACTGTCCAATCTGACCCATGACCAATCACAACACATACAAGCTCTCCAACAACTTACTCATGCTCCTCAACCATACAATATGAATGTTACTCAATCATGTATAAGAAACCATTATACTATAGTAATCATATCAGTATTGAATCATAAGAGTGTTGCTCACTCCATCAACCAACACAAACCAAATCACAACAGCCATACTAAGAATTCCTTAAGCATTCACCACACAACAAGAAAGAGTATCCATCAAGACAACAATGTAACCATACCATAGTTTCTATGGCAGATTTGAGCCCATAGAATGCAGATCTGGAACATTCTTTTGTCTTCAAGAACCTGTCATCAGCTCAACCACAAGTCTTCATGACTTCATCCATTGTACGCACCTTGTCCTCGTTCAACCCGCGTATGTACGTGCCCTGCCTCACTGCAGCCCGCGTATACCTCAGAAACTAGGGTTTCTAAACTTTCAATACTTTTGTTGTCATGATCTCAGAATTGTCGAAACTTTAATGCATTCATGATATCCTTCATGCACTCTCTCTCTCAGAATAGATCTTCAATACATGCTTAAGAGATAATCTTTCACAAGAGACCCTTGCCTCTTATTTATACTCTCCAAGTAGCTTCCTTAGAAGCATCTTCTAGGTCACTTAATCCACTTCTAGGTCACTTAACCTATTTTCCTCTTTTTAGGGTTAACCACTTTCCATAAATAGAAAGTTTTCCATTACTTTATCATTTAAATATTCATCCTTGACTTTGTCACCTCACTTTATCATTTAAATAATCTTCTTTGATTTTGTCAATTCACTTTATTATTTAAATAATCCTCCTTGACTTTGTCACTTCACTTTATCATTTAAATAATAATTCTTCTTTGTAAGCTCTTTGACTTCTTTGACCTCTTTGACCTTTTGGAGCTTCAAGCCTATATATGAGGGTCCTCCAACTTTGTAAGGCCATAACTCTCAAACCATGAGGACTTATGTGACATTCCACATACCACAGGAAATGGCATGATAAACACTATCCATCTAGGATAGTTTCAATGACAGATTCACTTATCTTCATCTCATTATTCCACAAATAAGCATGGGTTATCCAACCATCTTTATAGGATAACTTAACCGCAAAGCGTCTTCCCATGAGGGCTCTCACCATAAGGGCACCACTTTGGAGTTCATCCATTTGTACACCTTATAAACCATGATAAGAAAAAGCATTTCGTGGTTTTCTCTCGATTTGGGTTTCCACGTAAAACACTGGTGTACTGTGTATGTGTGTGATTGTTTATTTATTACTGCTCATTATTGGATAGTAATTCTACACTGATATAACATTTGAAGAAAAAT
>JASDQU010435624.1:70925-88161 GCA_032191745.1 Picea mariana
TTTATGGCACTTTATGGATACCACCCTCCTTCCATCACTTCTTCTCTAAAAGAAAAATCTAAGGTTCAAGTAGTAGAAGATCACATCGAGAATCAACAACAAGTTCTCCAAATCTTAAAGGACAACCTGACCATGGAACATAATCGCATGAAAAAACAAGCAGATCAACATCGTAGTGAAAGAAGTTTTGAAGTAGGGGATTGGGTGTTTTTAAGACTACAACCATACAAACAGATGTCCCTCAAGCAAGCCAAGAAGGATAATAAATTATCACTAAAGTACTATGGCCCTTATAAGGTGTTGCAAAAGATTGGTACTATGGCATACAAATTGGAGTTGTCTGCATCTTCACGAGTACACCCAGTTTTCCATGTTTCATTCTTAAAGAAGGTTATAGGCGACAAGATCCCAGTTCAAACTATATTTCCAGAACTTGATGAGGAAGGAAAAATCATACTGGAGCTTGAATCCATCACTGACATAAGAATTCGCCAACTGAGGAATAGATCCATTTCAGAGTATCTTATTAAATGGAGGAAACTACCGGCTGAAGATTCCACTTGGGAAGATGAGTCTTTTATACAGAAGCCTCCAGAGTTACTCAAGCATTGCGGACAACACTTGTCTCTAGGGGAGGGGCATGTTAAGCCCTAATATTGGCTCATTACCCCTTAATTGGGGCATATTATATTAGTAATGTTATTTATTTATGTCGGCTTTGGGCCATTAGTTGTAATTATACCTCCTAGTCTCCTATACATACCAAGGAGACATTTTCATTTTGAATCACCTTGTACTTGAACATTTAAGTGGGGTAAAAGGAGGTTGCCCCCTCGAAGAGGCTTATTATCTGAAATTATCTCTTTTTCAAGGCGTTGAGTACTTTTTCTGAGGTTTTTCTATGCTATATTGATATTTGGTTCTTAACAGTTGAGTTGGTAGTTTGGGAAGACATGTGGGTGAATGAGATTTTGACAAGTGGAATGTTGATGGCAAATTGGGAGGTGCCACGTGGCCTAGACGTGGGTTTCCACATGGCACCCTAACGTTTATGTTGTTTAAATTTTTTATGGAGTCCATGGGGTTCTAACCCCGGACCTCCCCCACCCACCGTATGCAAAGTCTTGGTAAAGGTTGGCCTACCAACGTGCCCACATGGTAGTTCTTACCATGTAACAGTTTTAAATTTAAATGTGTTAAAGGTTGGTGCGGGGGTCCGGGCTAGGGTTTAGCCCCAACACCCGTTTACATATGCACCCATGTGACCCGACTCCACACAAACTTTGGCACACGATTTTCCAAAATGGTCAACCAATTTCGCTCGACACTTGGTGCATACACGTGTCTGACATGTGTCACACCCACGAATAACCTTGTAACATAGCCCCTTTTATGCGTTGGGACGTGGCCACATGGCCCCCATGCACCCAACACCTCCGGGATTTGGGAGATTAGTTCTTTAATGGTGTGACAATTTAGCACCTTTTGCAGGAATGCATGCGTGTGCTAGGTTTAGGCACAGGAAATTCCCAGAATCCAGGTTACTCACACAAGAGTGCGTTTTGGCGAACTAGAGACAACAAGCTTGAAGGAGGAAAATGGCAGGAGGCCTAACTTCTTCATTTTTTGGCCAAATGAGGTGCTGAAAAAGCCCATATAGGGTTTTTTGGATGTTTTGAATCAATTGGCACAATTTTCAAAGCCATTTGGAGACTTCTTTTGTAGGTTTTTCTACCTTGAAGTTTCAGGAGCTCTAGGGAGCTTAGGGCCACCATTGAAGGAGGCCATGCTCAGATGAGCCTAAGTCTATTTTCTATGATCGAATAGTCATTTTTGACTAATTGTTATGCTCTGAACACATTGGCATAGGTTTCAGAGGCATTTGAGGACTTTTACAGATGTTTTTTTCACAAGGAATCTCAGGGAAGCTCAAGGCCACATGAAGAAGAGGTCATGCCCGGATGAGCCATGGTCTGTTTTTAGAGTTCTATTAGTCATTTTTGGGTTTTTTATGTATTGAACCCAATGGTACAGTTAATAAATCCATTGGAGTTAATGATGCAGGAGCATCGCTCACTCATCAAGCGAGCCAGCGCGTGGAGCAGGAAAAGACAGCTGGACAAGCCAACAAACTTCTTTTTGAATTTCACCTTGATGGAGTTGCGCCAAGAATTAATGAGTTAATGTAATGAAGTGCACTTGTATTGTATTGTAGATAGGAAGGAATTTAATAGTTTTAATTCTGTTAGATAGGAATTTATTGTAGATTTGATAGCTTCATATTTCGAGAGGGAAAACGGAATATAGGCACCCTCCTTTGTACATTGTATTATCAATCATTCATTCAGGAGCAAGAAGAGAAGAGCAGAGTAGAGAACTTGTGGAGAGCCCTCATGGACAGATTGGATTAATAGAAAGATCTTTTGATTCAATTTCATGACTGGTGTTGTTTTCTCTGTGAATGTTGCTTATATGCTTGTGAATGTTTGTTTCCTTTGTATGCATTTTCTTTTGAATGTGCTATGCATGGGATTTCAAGATTTTAACTGAAGTCTGAGAGAGGAGAATGAGTTTCAATTGTTTCTCTGTCTGAGCCAGGAGATTCCTGCATAGAGTGCAGTCGAATTCATCCACATAGAGTGCGTTGATGAGGCTCAGCAGTTAAAATCTCATCCTCACTCACCTAGAAGTTGAATTGGGTTGATAGAGCCGTGCAGGTGAAGTGCAGGCCAAGGTTGAAGTCCCCGTAGTTTGTCTGAGCAAAGGAGGACAGGGTTCACTGTGGCTGTGAGTGCACAGAATCTGAAGGATCCAACACTTTGAGAGCTGTTGAGAGGTCCGTTGAGAAAATCGCTGGTGAAATCTCTGAAGGAGTCAGAGGGACCAAGCTCAGGAGGGATAGTTCCATTGTGAACGTCACAGGAACAGACCCAGGTGAGATTCGAACTAAGAGGAGCTTTGGGATGGGAGAAATCTCCAAGAAGGAGAATCAACGGTCAGGGATCGCAGGAGGAACTCACAAAATCCCGCTGACCGTTAGATCTGAGAAGAGCTGTGAGGGAGTTAACCCGCAGGCACAGGAAGAATCAAGCCATCGCATATCGGAGTTCGGCGTTTGGCAAGACAAGAGTTTTGAACTCGTTGAAATCGCGAACAACGATTTCCCGAATCAACGGGAGCCGTCAATCAGGGCAGGGACAGGTGGCACAAGATCCCGGAAGGTCGAGATTCAGCATTTCGCATTTGTCGAAGTGTGAGGTTCATACCTTTTGAAATCGCGAGTCGTGATTTCCTGAATTAACTGGAACTGTTGATTTCCATGGGACAGGTGGCACGTGATCCCATCATATTGGGGTTCGAAATTCGGGGTTTTCGACATCAAAGAAAACTTGCATCGTGGACTCGCGATCCACAAAATCTCGAAGTGACGTTCAGTGTGAGACCACGAGGTATAGTGGAAGACAGGTGTCGCTATACAGGAGTTCAAAGGCGGAAGGTGAAGTCTACAAGTACGTCGGAGATCGGCACATCGGGCATCGGGGATTGTCAATTCGAGTTGTTGACCTCGCGGATAGTGATTTCTCGATAGGGAAATCCTCGACTTACAAAGTGTTGACCTTTTGACCATCGGGTTTCGGGGAAGTAAAATACCCGATACCTTGAGCATTGAACTCGCAAACTCGCGAGTTCCGATTTCCCAATAAGTGAGGGGAAGGTCGCAGAAGTAGTTGTTGTGGGTAGAAAAACTCCAGAGGGGAGTTGGAAGAGCGCTATTGACTCTTCGGGCCGTGGTTGAAGAAGGTCCTGGTGAGAGTAGGGTGGAACCGTGAGGGTTGCCACTATTGCACCAGAGTGGTATCAGAGTAGGTACATCTCTGTTTCTTGTAGCAGAGACAGAAGTATGCCATGCCGCCCAAAAGAGAAAGGCAGTCGCCTGATCGTGAAGACAGGGATGCCCGAAGAAGGGGTAGGCCAGCGGGAAATCCGGAGATGGAGCGACAGATACAAGATCTCAGGGCGAGATTTGAAGAGATGGAGACCACCCAAAGGCGCGGAGCTGGCGCGGAGCTGGCGCTGGAGAGTTCAGCGATTCTGAGGTGGAGGAGGAAGCTGGACATGATGCTGAAGAAGTCACAGCAGAAGATGCTTCGACCGAGCGATTGATTAGAGCCATCGCCCGGATGAGCTCAAAGACCAAGATGGACATTCCCGTCTATGAGAGAAGTCTAAATGCAGAAGAGTTGCTGGATTGGATCCGAGCACTCGATACCTACTTCGATTATGAGGATATCGAAGAGGACAAGAAGGTAAGGCACGCTGTCACTAAGTTGAAAGGACATGCAGCCTTATGGTGGGATGAGTTGCAGGCGGATAGGCGCTGCAAAGGAAAACAGAAAATCAAAAGCTGGGATCGGATGATCACTAAGATGAAAGCGAAATTCATCCCGAGAGATTACCAGATCACTCTGTTCAGGCGCATGCAGAACCTGAGAAAGAAATTGATGACGGTGAAGGAGTACACCGAAGAGTTTTACAGACTCAACATCTGAGCAAGTCATCGAGAGAGTGATGACGAGAAAGTGGCGAGATACCTGAATGGATTGAGGTATGACATTCAGGATGAGCTAAGCATGGAAGTTATCAGGACTGTTGAAGATGCGTACCAGATGGCTCTGAAAGCCGAAGAGAAGCTAAGCTGCAAGCAAGGACAGTGAGGGCGAGGCAGGAGTCAGCCAAGAGGGAAAGCAATTGCCCAAGATAGAACTTAGAAGCCCAAGGAGGAATGGCAGAGACCTCAGGGAAAAATGGAGAGAGGTGGAACCTCACAACCAAGGCAGCAATATGCTAAGCCGACGAGGCAGCATACCGAGCAGGGTGGCGGGTTTGCTAACGCCAACGTTATTCCTCGTACCCGAGGTAGAGGAAGAGGCCGTGGAGGAATCATCACATGCTTTACATGTGGGAAGGACGGACATAAAGCCGTGGATTGTACAGACAAGAGGATGGACAGGGGAGAAGCTCACATCACAGAGGCGCAGAGGCGTGATGATGAAGGTGAAGACACTGGAAGTGGGAAGTCACTAACGGTACATAAAGTTCTCTTGACACCTGAGAAAGAGGTGGAAGACACAGATTAGAGAACCAGACTGTTCAGAATGACTTGCAAGACCAAGGGCTGGAAATGCAAGGTCATCGTGGATAGCGGAAGCACCGATAATCTCGTTTCGACCGAGATGGTTGAAAAATTGGAGCTGGAGACAACCAATCACCCAAGTCCATACAAAGTGTCATGGCTACAGAAAGGACACCAGGTATGTGTTACAAAACAAGGCTTGGTTGAATTTAAAATGGGTGAATATAGGGATAAAATTCTGTGTGATGTCATTCCCATGGACGTCTGTCATGTATTATTGGGGAGACCATGGCAGTATGATTGAAATGTTGTTCATGATGGGAGAATGAACACATACACCTTGGAGAAGGATGGGAGGTCGCACACATTTCTTCCAATAAAAGATAAGGAAGTGAAGCCGGAAGTAACCAGTACTATACTTCTTATGAGTGGGGAGGAGCTTCTCACAGAGATAGAGAAAAATGAAGATCCACAATTCTTCATTGTCAGGAAGCTGAGAATTGTCCTGACAAGCACAAGAGTGGACGACTTACCGGAGGAGATTCAGGAACTGTTGGGAGAGTTCGCTGACAGCATCGTGGATGAACTACCTCATTCGTTGCCACTGATGCAGAGTGTGAGTCACCATATTGACCTCATACCCGGAGCAAGTTTACCGAATAAGGAAACATACAGGTTGACACCTCAGGAGAACGAGGAGGTCAAAAGGCAGGTTCAAGATTTGCTGGATAAAGGACTGGTCAGGGAGAGTCTCAGTCCGTGTGCTATTCCAACAGTACTAAGTCCGAAGAAGGATGGAGGTTGGAGAATGTGTACAGACCCCAGGGTGATAAACAAGATCACCATCAGATACAGGTTTCCACTGCTGAGAATGGACGATCTGATGGATTGCCTGAACGGGGCAAATTATTTTTCTAAAATTGATCTCAAGAGTGGATATCATCAGATTCGGATGAGAGAGGGAGATGAATGGAAGACGGAATTCAAGACAAATGAGGGTTTGTATGAATGGCTGGTCATGCCATTTGGCTTGAAAAATGCACCAAGCACTTTTATGAGGCTGATGAATGAAGTCCTGTGGGAATTCATTAGCAAATTTGTGGTCGTGTATCTAGACGACATACTGATTTTCAGCAAGACCAAGGCTGAGCATTTAAAGCAATTGGGAATTGTGATGAGAAGGCTACAGCGGGAGAAGCTGTTGATCAACATGAAGAAGTGTTCCTTCATGTAGACAGAACTCATTTATTTGGGTTTTGTAATCTCGGCGAATGAATTGAAGATGGATCCTGAGAAGGTGGAAGTAATCAGGAATTGGCCATCACCGAGAAATATTTTTGAGGTGAGGAGTTTCCATGGATTAGCTAGTTTCTACAGGAAATTCATTCGGAATTTTAGTGGAATTAGCGCCGCAATGATGGACACCGTGAAGAAGCGGCATAAAGTTTTCCATTGGACAGCAGAGGCTGAGAGAAGCTTCAATCTGTTGAAGCAGAAGATAACAGAGCAACCAATTCTGGTGTTGCCTGATTTTCAGAAAACCTTCCAGGTGAAGTGTGATGCCAGTGGGTATGCTGTTGGAGGGGTACTGAGTCAAGATGACAGACCTGTTGCATATTACAGTGAGAAGCTGGATGATGCAAAGCTGAAATACTCCACATATGATAAAGAGTTTTATGCCATTATATAGGCATTGAAAAAGTGGAGGCATTACTTGATACCCAAAGAGTTTGTGCTATACAGTGATAATCATGCATTGCAATTCGTGAGTCAACAGGAGAAGTTGAACCAGAAGCATGCAAAATGGGTAGAGTACATGCAAAATTTTACATTTGTGATCAAGCACATTTTCAAGGACTGCTAACAAAGTGGCTGATGCTTTGAGCAGGAAATGTTTGTTGCTGCAGGAATTCAGAGTCAAAACCTTGGATTTTGAAAACCTCAAAGATATGTATGCAGGTGATGCAGACTTTGGGGAAGCTTATGAAGCAGCCGAGAACCCAGTTCTTAGAGATCGGAGCCCATGGATAGATTACATGATCCAGGAGGGATTGCTGTTTAGAGGCAATCAACTATGTATACCGAATTGCTCCATGAGGGAGAACTTGGTGAAGGAAAAGCATAGTGGAGGCTTAGCAGGTCATTTTGGACATGACAAAACATTCACCAAGCTGAGTGAATCAAATTATTGGCCAGGCATGCGGGCAGACGTAAAGAGGTTTGTTGATAGGTGCAGGATATGTCAACATTCAAAGGACCGAAAGAAGAATACAGGTTTTTACCAGCCATTGCCCGTACCTAAAAGGCCATGGGAGGCGATCAATATGGATTTTGTGTTGGGTTTGCTGAGGACACAGGGAGGAGTTGATTCCATCTTCGTGGTGGTGGACAGGTTTTTGAAGATGGCACATTTTATTCCATGTCATAAGACCAGCGATGCGACCCACATCACAAACTTGTTTTTTAAAGAGATTGTTAGATTGCATGGGTTGCCGAGAAGCATAGTCTCAGACAGGGATACAAAATTCATAGGTCATTTTTGGAGGACGCTATGGAAAAAGCTGAGAACTAATTTGGCATTTAGCTCAGCTTACCATCCGCAGACGGATGGCCAAACCGAGGTGGTAAATAGAAGTCTGGGGGATTTATTGAGGAGCTTGGTGACAGAGCACCACAACAGTTGGGACCAGATATTGCCACAGGCAGAGTTTGCATACAATGATTCTGTGAATCGGAGTACAGGTAAGAGTCCATTCCAGATTTTGTATGGGACACAGCCGAGAGGAGTTTCTGATCTCAGGGAGTCAGGACAGGCTGAAACTAGCAGCGCAAGCGCTGAAGAATTCGCTGAGGCGATGCAGGAACTTCACACACAGGTGAAGCAGCAATTGACGAAATCCAATCAGGAATACAAGCGCAGAGCCGATCATCAGAAAAGGAAACTTCAGTTTGAAGTTGGGGACATGGTTCTGGTGCACTTGAGGAAGAAAAGGTTCCCGAGGGGAACATATAACAAGCTCAAGATGAAGAAGATTGGGCCATGCAAACTCCTGAAGAAATTCGGGGAAAACACATATGAGCTTGAGTTGCCAGAGGGCATCGCGATATCTCCGATTTTTAACATTTTGGATTTATACCCATACAGGGCTGATGGAGAAGCAGAGGCTGGAACTAAAGAACCAGAAGTCCAGTGGCAGAAGCAGTTACCAGTTGCACAGAAACCGCAGATGGAATGTATATTGGACAAACGAGTGGGTAAGAAGACCAGGAGAAAGCAGTATTTTGAGTACCTGGTGAAATGGAAGCATCACCCAGTGGAGGATGCCAGCTGGGAGATAGAGGCAGTGATACAGAAGCATGGGCACACCGTGCAGGAGCTCATGGACAGGAGCCCATGAAATCTTTTGAGTCGAAGAGTATGATGCAGGAGCATCTCTCACTCATCAAGCGAGCCAGCGCGTGGAGTAGGAAAAGACAGCTGGACAAGCCAGCAAACTTTTTTTTGAATTTCACCTTGATGGAGTTGCGCCAAGCATTAATGAGTTAATGTAATGAAGTGCACTTGTATTGTATTGTAGATAGGAAGGCATTTAATAGTTTTAATTCTGTTAGATAGGAATTTATTGTAGATTTGATAGCTTCATATTTCGAGAGGGAAAATGGAATATAGGCACCCTCCTTTGTACATTGTATTATCAATCATTCATTCAGGAGCAAGAAGAGAAGAGCAGAGCAGAGAACTTGTGGAGAGCCCTCATGTACAGATTGGATTAATAGAAAGAGATTTTGATTCAATTTCATGACTGGTGTTGTTTTCTCTGTGAATGTTGCTTATATGCTTGTGAATGTTTGTTTCCTTTGTATGCATTTTCTTTTGAATGTGCTATGCATGGGATTTCAAGATTTTAACTGAAGTCTGAGAGAGGAGAATGAGTTTCAATTGTTTCTCTGTCTGAGCTAGGAGATTCCTGCATAGAGTGTAGTCGAATTCATCCGCATAGAGTGCGTTGATGAGGATCAGCAGTTAAACTCTCATCCTCGCTCACCCAGAAGTTGAATTGGGTTGATAGAGCTGTGCAGGTGAAGTGCAGGCCAAGGTTGAAGTCTCCGCAGTTTTTCTGAGAAAAGGAGGACAGGGTTCACTGTGGTTGTGAGTGTACAGAATCTGAAGGATCCAACACTTTGAGAGCTGTTGAGAGGTCCGTTGAGAAAATCGCTGGTGAAATCTCTGAAGGAGTCAGAGGGACCAAGCTCAGGAGGGATAGTTCCGTTGTGAACGTCACAGGAACAGACCCAGGTGAGATTCGAACTAAGAGGAGCTTTGGGACGGGAGAAATCTCCAAGAAGGAGAATCAACGGTCAGGGATCGTAGGAGGAACTCGCGAAATCCCGCTGACCGTTAGATCTGAGAAGAGCTGTGAGGGAGTTAACCCGCAGGCACAGGAAGAATCAAGCCATCGCATATCGGAGTTCGGCGTTTGGTGAGACAAGAGTTTTGAACTCGTTGAAATCGCGAACAACAATTTCCCGAATCAACGGGAGCCGTCGATCAGGGCAGGGACAGGTGGCACGAGATCCCGGAAGGTCGGGATTCGGCATTCGACGTTTGTCGAAGTGTGAGGTTCATACCTTTTGAAATCGCGAGTCCCGATTTCCCGAATTAACTGGAACCATTGATTTCCACGGGATAGGTGGCACGCGATCCCATCATATAGGGGTTCGGCGTTCGGGGTTTTCGACATCAAAGAAAACTTGCATCGTGGACTCGCGATCCACAAAATCCTGAAGTGACGTTCAGTGTGGGACCACGAGGTATAGTGGAAGACAGGTGTCGCTATACTAGAGTTCAAAGGCAGAAGGTGAAGTCTGCACGTGCGTCGGAGATTGGCACATCGGGCATCGGGGATTGTGAGTTCGAGTTGTTGACCTCGCGGATAGCGATTTCCCGATAGGGAAATCCCCGACTTACAAAGTGTTGACCTTTTGACCATCAGGTTTCGGGGAAGTAAAAGACCCGATACCTTGAGCGTTGAACTCGCGAACTCGCGAGTTCCGATTTCCCAATAAGTGAGGGGAAGGTCGCAGAAGGAGTTGTTGTGGGTAGAAAAACTCCCGAGGGGAGTTGGAAGAGCGCTATTGACTCTTCGGGCCGTGGTTGAAGAAGGTCTTGGTGAGAGCAGGGTGGAACCATGAGGGTTGCCACTAGTGCACCAGTTGAGAAGAAGCTTGTTAAATAATATTTGACAAACTAATCCCAGAGAGCCTAGTCCATTGATGGAGGCTCAAGGAGATGTAGGCCAGTTGGGGGTGAACTCCTTTATCATGTTCTCATTGTTGTGAGTTGTTGGTTATATTTTTTTGCATGTTATGTTGCTGTTGTATTTCTTTAAACAACATTCAACGTTTTAAATAACATCACGCATAAACACATAAAAGAGGCATAAACTTGACACATAACTTCTCTTGCACAACTAAGACATTGAGCAAGGTCTTGAAGTTTATTTTAATGGAGTAGAGGGTGCTTGCATAGAAAAACAAGTGAGCCCCCTATTTTCAGATCACACAGAAAGATTAGGTGACTCGGGACGAGTCACATGTCAGTGTTGGGGGCCTGTTGGCACCATGCCAAAGTGGAAAGAAGGAGGATCATGGGAAAGAAAGCGTGCAGAAACTGAAGTAATAGTTGGAGAAAGAACAACATGCACGCATGAAAGAAAGCATGCACAAGGAAAGCGACAGCCGAAGGAAGAACAACACACACATGGGAGGAAGACCTCACGTCGGTAGGGTTAGGGTTTTGGTAATACGTTGTAAATGGCTGAAGAGCACGATATATATAAATATAGATACACAGGTATCATATAGAGGTTGGCGTTTTTTGTATTAGGTTTGTTGTTTTCTTAGAGGTTTGAGTTTTGTAATATTACAAGATAGTTATCTATGAGTTGATGTGGTATGTAATAATTTTATGTACTAATTTTGGAATCTTTTGAGATAAGAACAGAGGAGAGAAGGTAGATATGAGGATTAGATCGCAGGTTGTGGAGCTTGGTGCGATCTAGTTCGCCCCATACAGATCCGACCCATTTTGAGGAGAATTGTAAGCGCGCAATGTCGAAAATGCAGAACTACCATAATAAAAAAGCCAAGAGCCAAATCTTTGTGGACGTAGCCCTGGAGGGGGTGAACCATGGTAATATTTGTGTATTGTGGTGAATGCATGTATATTTTTACTCTCTTTCAGCACTTCATTGTTATGCTTGATGAATGAGTTAATACATTGTTATGGAGTACGATTATGATGTTTGGGAAATAAACTGTGAAATGTAAATATGCACCCATGAAGAATAAGTAGATTACACTTACAATTCGTAGTACATGGATCTAAAGAATAAACCCCTATCTCATACTCAATCCTAGGCTATAAACACCTGAGTCTTACAGCCACCCATTTAAAGCTATCTCGGGTGATACTGCACAGTGCATTCTATGTACTGTGTTGCCTTTTGGTTTACCAGGAGGGCCAATAGTTTTAGAGGCTTTGTTGGAAACCTGAATGACATGAACCCTGGGTCGATTACTCAGATAGTAACCAAAGAACAAGTAGAGAAGACCAACAAATAATACCCAACACATGCAGCTGATGGAAGTGTGGAAAAGTTCAAAGCAAGATTTATAGCCAGAGGCTTCACTCAGAAATAAGTAATCAACTATGAAGAGACTTTTTCTCCTGTATCCAGGTATACCTCCATTCGAACTATTATTGTTTTAGCTCCTATTCGTGGTTGGAAGCTACATCAGATGGATGTAAAAACAACATTCTTGAATGGAAAGATTGAACAGGAGGTCTTTGTGGAACAAACAAATGGTTTTTTACCGCATAAAAAAGGCACTCATGTATGTAATCTAAGGAAGGCATTGTATGGTCTTAAGCAGGCTCCCAAAGCTTGGTATGACAAGATTGATGGATTTCTTAAAAGCCTGGGATTTCAAAAAAGTGATGTTGATACAAATTTGTACTTCAAGGTAAGAGGTAACCAACCTGTTATACTAATCTTGTATGTTGATGATCTCTTTCTAACAAGAGATGAAGGGATAATAGCCTGGTGTAAGAGGGAGATAACCTCAGAATTATAGATGAAATACTTAGTCTTGATGCATTATTTCCTAGGATTGGAAGTATGGAAAAGACAGGGCGAGATATTTATGGTAGAAGGAAAATACACAGTGTATGTACTAAAGAGGTTTGGTATGATGGATTACAAATCCATGTCTACTTCGATAATTACCAACCTGAGGAAGCTGCATGATTCTGATACAAGTTCAGATTTGGTGGATCCCACCATGTATAGGTAGCTAATTGGATCATTGATGTACATGATCCACACTAGGCCAAATATATGCTATGCAGTGATTGCAATGAGTCAGTTCATGACTGAATCGAGACAGAGACACTGGGTGGCAGCAAAGAAAATCTTGAGATATCTTAGAGGGAACATTACTTATGGTCTGAGATATACATTCAGTGGTGGTATATTTATTCATGGGTATGTAGATGTTGATTGGGCAGGAAGCCCATTGGATCGGAAGAGTACTTCCAGATACTGCTTCAGTTTAGGATCAGCTATGATCTCTTATTCAAGATGGAAGCTGGGATCCATTGCACAGAGTACAACAGAGGCTGAGTACATTGTAGCAAGTGATGCTAGCAAGGAAGCAGTATGAAAATTGGTTTTTGGGTTATTTGGTGACAAGCTCGAGACGACGGTGGTTCACTGTGATAATCAAAGTTGCATAAAATTGATAGAGAACCTGATATTTCATGACATGTCAAAACATATTGACATGAGGTACCACTACATTCGAGACTTGGTCTAGAGAAAAACTGTAAAGTTACAATACATAGCCACGAGCGATCAGGTAGTTGATATCATGACCAAGCCTCTGACCTCGAGATAGTTTGTACAACAGACTTTGCGACCAGACTCTGCGACCAGGGAGAAAGTGGTTTTTACGATTTCAGTTTCTATATCACTCTGCGACCAGACTCTGCGACCAGGGAGAAAGGATATTCTCTCTATGAAAATCCTCTGTGACTAGGGAGAAAGGACATTCTCTCTTTGAAAATCCTCTGCCAATAGCTTTCAGACGAGTCGCTCCTCCGACCTTTGTCTCGCGGGCAGATAAGTTATCTTCTCAGTTTGTTTAAATGGATTTAAATGATAACATTCCAGAAGAGTTTGTTGACATTGTGGTGCAAGAATTTGCTTATGACCCCATTAGACTGCCGTTGGCAGAAGATCCTTCTCAGGTTCTGTACAACCGCAGAACATTGGAAACGATCTGGGACACCAAACGGGGTGCCATTAATCCATACACCCGCCAGCCCTTCTACATATTCAATGTCATCCCGCAGACAGAGCTGAAGCAACAAATGTGCGAATACATTCTCAACAACAGCAGCATAACCCTAAGTTTAGGGCTTGAGGTCGTTGCCGACTACACTAAAATCTTGAACCAAACAGAGATGAAACATCTGCTGGATGAATTGGTTTTCGCTGGAAAACAATGTTTGCGCCTTTTGAAGAAGAAAAGAAGGCGCAATAGAAACAGAAATAGAAAGCCCGATGACGAGGAATTAGAGCATTGGAAAGCCCTGTGGAAGAAATTGAATCTGGTCCGTCTTTATTGCCAATACAGGGAGGAAAACAGACAAGTGTTTTCTTCAATCAAAGGATACGAATACTTGTTCCAAGTAATCAATTTACAGCTACTATATTCATGCCGCAAGTTCTCTGGCTCTTCATGTGATGATGCGCAGGAGGTTTGCAAAGAACTGGCCAGGATCGTGGACGTCATGGGCGGTCTGGAAGAGAAGGATTTGTGGATGGTACCTGAAAAGTCTGTATTGGCGTTTGTACTCATTCTATTTGACCTCAAACGCGCTGGGTTTTTGAAAATCCAGACTATGGTTTTAAGAATTTACCGTGGGATGGTTGACAACTGCATCAATTACCTTCCTAGAAACAAGTGGTTTCCCATCTATTATATGGTTGAACTCGCTCTCTCTGTATTATCTGAATGGAAGAGTCTGAGGGATGTAGTGAATGAAGACCTTTACAATGGAATGACAATCCTCAGAGATGCATGGATCAGTAACGTCTGCCTCTTATGTTTTCCACATTGCGTGGAGGTTCTCTGTATGGTAGTAACGGTATCCATTTCCCGTCTCGAGGAGCTGCATCATGCAGTTACAGCTATCTCTAGTTCTAGCAACCACAAAGATGATGCCATGAAGAGGGCCCATGTCCAGGAACTGCATGATGCAGTTACAGCTATCTCTAGTTCTAGCAACGACGCCATGATCTCTAGCTCTAACAGTAATACCAGCAGCCATGAAGATGACAATGGAGAGGTGGATAATAATATTCATCTACTTAGTATGGCACTTGTCCAAGGGCTCTTCCTGATTTACTACCTGCTCACATCTCCCCATAGTGAAGGGGATCCTCATAGCGATGCGTCTAGAAGGGAGAAGCTGCAAAGAATGGATATAGTAGAACAGGTTGTTCGAATGGTGAAACTGGTACTTGCAGGTAACAAAGTTTTGGATTAAAAATCATAGTTGCACTGTGTAAAGATGAAGGCAGTCTTAGTGGGAAGATAAAAACCGAACTTGTTCATGTTTTTGGAGATTTTCTGGGAAGCAATTATGTGGAAGAGTACGGCGCAGAGGTTAAGTGGCTGCTTCAATACATTGTGCGTTGCGCATGCTGTGAGCATCGAAATGGGCATGATTTTCAGCTTCAATTTCTTACTGCTTTCAATTTTGGTTCACTGTTTATATGAGATAGGGGTTGCCTACTGGGAATTAATTTATAATTTTGGTTCACTGTTTATATGAGATAGGGGTTGCCTACTGGGAATTAATTTATAAGAAACAGGTGCTGGTCACTTGAATTTTTTTAATTAAATTGGAATTTATATGAAATATGTGTTCCTCACTTGGAATTGAAATTAAGTGTACTGGAAACTTCTTCTTGATTTGAATTGTAATTCTGAGTTTATTACATGGTATATGGATTTATATGGTATATGGATTGGTCACTTAAAATTAGGTGCAATTACAACTGTGTTTTATTTTATTTTTATTATTCATTAATTAAATCAGAATTTATGAGAAATACTTAGGTGCAATTACAACTGTGTTTTATTTTATTTTTATTATTCATTAATTAAATCAGAATTTATGAGAAATACTTGTTGGTCACTTGAAATTGTGCATGTACAACTGTATGTTATGGGATCTCAAGCTCAACACCGGCACTTGTGCATGTACAACTGTTTGTTTATCGGAGTGAGTCTCTCAAGCTCAACACCGGCAGAGTATTGCCGCCTCGTTGGGCGATATAATCCGTCTTGGTGTAGACTTCCTGAGGCGTTACCAGTAATAACTGATCCGTAATAACTGAGGTGTAGACTTACTGGAAATCTGAGTTACCAGTAATAACTGATCCGTTTCTATAGACTTCCTGAGGCGTGGAGGACGAGAGCGTAGGGATCTCAAGCTCAACACCGGCACTGGCACTGCAATGCTTATTTTCATATATTACCTGCAATGCACTGGCACTGGCGTTACCTGCTGTTACCTGTTACAAGTGAGGACGAGAGTGTAGGGATCTCAAGCTCAACACCGGCACTGAAAAAATATTAAAAATATATTAATGGTGTAGAACTCTATCATAGCATGTCCATCAACTTAAATATATTACAAATTGTGATATTTGTCCTCTATGTCTATACCCTATTTTCAATGTTTGATGAAGTGTAGATACTGCTTATATTAAGTGGCATAATCCTGAAGTTGTTTTTGATGAAATTGAATTTTGAAAAATTTCAAGCATAAGTTGATTTTGTTGATTTTGTAGTGGTATGTTGAAGTTGTTTTTGATGAAATTGAATTTTGAAAAATTTCAAGCATAAGTTGATTTTGTTGATTTTGTAGTGGTATGTTGAGATTTTTAGAGTTAGAATCAAACAAGCTTTTAAAAAAGAAAATCAATAAAATTGGTGATTTTAAAAATCACAGTTTGTATAGAATGGGAATCAAGATAAATAATGAAGAATAAGGAGGATGTCAAGATGATATCAATAAAAGGTTAGCATGGATTTTGTGAAGGTAAGGAAGATATACATCAATGAACTCTTTTTTTGGGTTTGGATATATATTAAAGAAAACAAGATATATGTCTTGTAAAAATAATGATATAGTTGTCATTATGGTGACTATTGAAATTTTCTGGTTGATATTATGTTTATCGATTAGTTGGAGTAAGTAATTATGTAATTTTTTTTTTCTACAATCATTTTAAATCCATCTTACATCTAAATCTATCATGTGCCTAGATAACAAAATGGAATTGTTAAGATATTTAATAAGGTATATACTACATATCACTAAGAAGTGATATGAGGAAGATATTGAATAAATCATATATTACATAGTAATTGATCTCAATTTATCTTCTTTCCTTTTTTCCCCCATCTTTTTATATCTGTCATATGGAAATGGAGGTGGAGGTTGAAATTAAAGACCGAAAGCTTTAATTGGAGATATTGCACTCAAGGAATTTCACATCTCTCAATATTTTTCACTTTTTATATATCTTAATGTTATAATGGTTTTAATATGCAAATACCTAACCAAACAAAGTATATGACTTCAACTTATATATATTTTTTGAAATTGGTTTTCAGTGCATTATTGATAAATTCCTTTGCCTTGATCATTTGTAGTATCTGACACTTGAAATCTCAAGGGTTAATCTACTTCATATCATTTCTTCAATTAATTAATGCACCCAATCATTTTTCACATTGATATTAAAATCAATATAGAGGATTAATTTCATTCCTCAATTAATTAATGCATTCAATCATTTTAAATAGTCTTATCACTAAAATCAATGCACTCTATTATTTTATGGTATAGTATTGTTAAAATAAATGCAATAAACTATGCTAAATCATTTTTATTGTATCATCACTTAAATCAATGCACATTTGTTTTTGCATTACGTCATTGTTGAAATCAATGCAACT
>JASDQU010435624.1:92930-106048 GCA_032191745.1 Picea mariana
CAAGCTTCTGTTCAAGCAGGGTTCTTCACACAATTCCTTCACCAATTCTTCAATTAATCTTGCTTAACCTTTTCCATGAGAATCCTTTCAATATATAGGAGAGGGTGAGATGGTTACATGGATGAGAATGATCCCACCAAATCAAAGAAGCCAGTAAAATGACAACCATACAAATTCCAACTCATTTTCTAGAAGATTCCCTTCTAGAACCCTCGAGACTTCTTCTCTTTTCCAAGCTTAAAAACAAGATCGCACCCTGTGTATAGAGAAACCTATGAGAATTTCGCACCCTAGATGAAGATGGCCTGCGATAATGGGTCATTCTCACACCCTAGACCATATGCAGCCTGTGAACTCAGTTTGAAAATATGTTTTCTAGAAGGAGATAAATGCCACTTTTCTCAAGAGAAAGTTCTTGTTGGGAACCTGAGTACACCATTGTTAATACATCACCAAGATGACAAAAATCATGTGTAACATAATTCCCCCCAAAGTATGAGGCTGGAATCAGTGACAACCGAAATACTTTGTAAACTGTGTGTGTGTGTCGAAAACTAGGAGCACACCTAATCGGAAACCTGCAAACAACCAAGCATCTGTAGAATATCATACTAGTTCTGAGGTAGGCATTCCCATACTTAGATCACAGACATATGACATCATAAACATAGGTCATGTCCACCAATCATACACTGTGGATCCATCCCATCAAAATATCGCATAGCCACCAAGAATACACTGTGGATCCATGCAAGAAGATTCAAATTAAGACGACATAGCCATGAGACATACAAAGTGGATCTATGTGTCAGCAAATTATACATATTTCATCGCAGCTTGGATAAAAGATATGAAACCCAGAGTCTTCAATCCCATCACCTGAAAGCATCAATCTAACCATGTGATTATATGTGTTGAAGTCGAACATGGTAGAAACCACTTGATTATTGGTCATTGATGAAACCATTAACAAGTGTGTGGGAAATCACCATTAATGTCAATGACTCCCAAGGTACACTAGTACAATCCACCGAATGTGAATAAATGAGTTGAGGTCAAACATTCGATGGAATCTCCCAATCAGGGGTCAATGATGAAAACCCACTGTCGAAAGAGAGGAAACCTACCATTGAGACATGCAAGTTCCAAGGTACCAAATAATTTCTAAGTCTTGTTTCTGGATAATGAGCCGAAGTCGACGGAACAAAACTCGTCAAAAGAGGGCCTTGATGTATTCCCCATCAATGACACGAAATGAGTAACAGATTTTGAAGGTGAAACAGAGTATAATGTAAGTTGAACTGGACAGGGAAGGCCGACACGGAGAGAATGGACAACTGCAAATGAACAACTCAATAGAGGTTTCAGATGAACTTCTCTTGAACATATGAATGACACGACCAATGATTTGGCAGCACTGACTCAGAGACGACTCAGGATATGACCTTGTAGCAATTCGAATGAAAGATAAATGGATTTCCCAAACCGGCTTCAGATAATGAATAGGGGGGTGTCATGTTCAAGAGCGACACGTACTGCCAATAATATGAATACGAAAACACATCCCTTTCCCAAATTTTCCCCCCACCATTTCCGATGAGTACCTCTTTATTTTTACGCAAGCTTAAGGAGGATAACATATGATTGTTGATGTAAGCTCATCCTTCGGATGAGTCCCTCGGAGTATGTTTAAAGAACCCTAGGAAGGAGTGGTTTGGTCCCATTACGGGTCTTTCAATGTTTGTTTAACAAGTCCAAAGATAGAAAACTCGAAGGTTTTTCATGATTATAGAGTCTAAAAAATACTCAAAAGAGAACTCTCTCAATTCCTTTTTCGTAAAATAGTCTGATGAGACCAGAAAAGAGAAAAATTATCGCCCAACAGATGCTTTCTTCAAATACTTTAACGAGCGTGAAAATAGCAAGATTGCTCGGCAATCTTTTCATGTTTAGAGAGTCTGAAAATAGCTTAAAGAGGACTCTAGGGGGTTCCTTTTTCGTATAACCTTGTTGAGCCCGAAAAAGTGATAAAAGTGTGCTCAATTATGTTCTCGTGTATTTTCGAGCGTGAGAACGGACAAAGACCAAGCTCGAGGTTTTGTGCAAAAAACCATAAAAAACAATTCGAACATGGGATGAAAAAGAGAAAATATATGTATCCCTGCGTATGGACGTCGAAGTCATCATGTCTGCAAAAATTCGCACTCATAGGGGTATTATGCATTAAGTTTGATAAATAAAACAATTATAAAAACCAACAAAAATGGTAAAAAGTAAATATAAGTGGGTACAAGTTCTTTTACCATAGTCATTGTAACTTTGCCAATATTTTAGCCCAAAACCCCTCTTTTGCCCTTGAATTTCAGTGCTCGATTGTGGAAGGTACGAACAACCATTTGGTGAACTGTCTCTGGCAGTGAGGTAAGCTCCTTGTCTTCTATCTTTTCATGGTTCAATTTTTTGTTTTCATTGGTAAATTTCAAGTTTTTGAACTTTTTTTAGGGCTAAAATTTACGCTCAGGCATTCTCGCAGGCTAGCCACACAGAACCTGTGAGAATGCATGATTCTTGCAGGTGGCCCCAAAGGCACCTACGAGAACCTTGCACTGTGCTAAAGGGGCACCTGCGAGAACCGCAAAATGAAAATTTTCTTTGATGTTTTCTCAATGAAAAATGTACCAAGGTTTGAAGAGAGTTGTTGACCTTCTTCTTATGGTTCTTGTGCAGGCATTTGGCCATCACCACGGTTCTGGAATGGCGTGAAAGAGAGCATGAAGAAGATGATGCTATTGCCGGGAATAACTCGGGCACCATTTCTGCTTTGCGAGACTGTGGTCTCCTGAAATTCTTTTGGATCCCGGGTATGAGGGCCCCAGTCAGGTTGTTGGAGTACCTCGTTCATATGTGGGACGTGGACCAACAAGTATTCCATGTAGGGGTCCACACATTGTCCTTGGATATCGAGGAAGTTTATTTCCTGACAAGACTGTCACGGCATGGGTACCATGCTGGCTTGACTGGTAGCTGAGGTGGTGGGCTGCCTATGAGTGAATATTGTCGTCAGTACTGTGTTCCAGATGCGGAAAGAAGCAAAGGAAAAGTGGCCATTTGGGGGGTCCAGGATTTGACCCTTCGCACTATTTTGTTCACCATTTCTCATATGGCTGGGAGCGTTACTCCACACATGGATCTCCAGAGATACTTTCAGTACACCATAGAGTGTATTGAGCCTCGGGTCTTTAACTGATCAAACGCAGTGCTTCGTAGTGTGAAGAGGCAGTTGACTAAATGCAGGAGAGGCGACCTGAACAAATTTGGGTTCCCTTGCTGAGGTTGCAGGTTGAGTGGGGTTTACCATCTCCAGAGGATCCGAGGATGCTGAGGTGGTGTAACCTCATGGCCCGACATGTAGCTGGACCAATCATCAAATACAATGATTCTTTCTTTGACTGGTTTTGACCACAGATGTTGATGGTCGATGATTATGCCTATGATGGGTTGGAATTCTGAGGGGATCCGAACTTAGCCCTAACTAAGGATTCTCAGTGGGGAGATCTAGGTAAGAAGTACACATTTTTTCACTTTTTAAATTTTTTTTGTGAGTTTTATCATATGCAAATGTTTTTATGTTTGTCCAAGATCTAATTACAAAAATTCTTTTTTGATGACACAGACGTGGGGCCTTATCGACCTCTGGGTACTTCTCCTATTCAGCGACGAGGAGAGGTGGCTCCAGTGCCACAATGGGATGTTGAAGATTATGAGGTAGTGCAACAAAACTTATAGGGTTTGACTACAGACATTCCAGACATGCCTCTTGGAGAGGTCTCGCGACGTTATCAGCGTCATACAGTGGGCGTGTTAGAGTCTATTGGCCGACTGCTTCGTAAGGTTTCCTGAGCAGTCGCGTGTTACCGTGACCATCATCCATGATGTTACTTTGTAGAAGCTATAAGCTTCAGACTTTGAAATTTTTGTCCTTGGACAGAACGTTTTTGTAAAAAACGTTTTGATCGTTATATATACATACGGCTTCTACCGACTTATCTTGTGTTGTGTGATACTTGTGATGTTATTGATTTATAAATGAACCAAATGTCTATCTAATACATAGTTATCTAATGCATCAGTTAATGTATTTAGACATCTAAGAATATGTTGATACTCAATATAATCAAAATAACGTTCCAGGAGGTGAATTCGCAAATATACCCGTAACAAAGTAGGACTTCGAATAGCATAGACATTACTTAACTGTAGTACTACGAGCTGTGAATCGAGTCGCACAACCAAGCGACGGATACCGAGCGAGATAGCATCAATCAACAATTCGATAATGACGCTATACTTTGCAATATTGTTGGTCGCACGACCGAGGCACACACCTCGTAGAGTGATAAGTTTGTTTTTAGGGGCGTAAATTGCCCACGTAGCAGAAGCAAGGTTCTGAGTACTACGACTACCGCTATCAGCGAAGCCAATGTAGGGTAGCAAAGACTTTGACATCTGGAAACCAAACACAACGTAGCATAAGGGAAGAGACCAGATAACGAAAAAAGAATACTATAGTAACACACAAGAAGTATGATACAATAAAATACAAGTACTCGTGCATAGGTGATCTTATGCATAGTACTTCTTTAAATACAACCCATTTCTGGGTTCACTCAAAGGGATATCATCGTAATCTACTAACTCGTAAGCTCCTTTCTCCAAAACTCATCTAACAATATAAGGACCTCTCCACATGGCTTTGAATTTTCCAACTCCAAGCATATCTTGATCTTGTTCGTAGAGGAGAACCAGATCTCCTTCGGAGAAAACACGAGGCTTGACATGTTTGTCATATTGGGCCTTGACATGTTTCTTCTAGGCTTCTATGACTAGGGTAGCATCACGTCGAGTTTCATCTAATCACATGAGATACAACAGACATTCTTCCTTTGCAAAAGTGTTTGGTAGGAGTTCGACAACTAGTTTTAAGGAGGGTATCTCACATTCAATCGGGAGGATGGATTCTAGACCATAGACTAACCAGAAAGGTGTAAACCTAGTAGCGCACTTAATGGATGTCCGGTAAGCCCACAATGCTGAAAACAACATTGTGTGCCAAATTGTTTTGTGAATCCCTATCATTCGTCGAAGCATGGTTATGAGAACTTTATTAATTGCTTCGACTTGGCCGTTGGCTTGTGGGTAATAGGGCGTTGAGTTTTCATGGCGAAGACCCAACTTTTCAATGAGTTCAGACATCATGAAGTTTCTAAAGTGGCTACCGTGATCAGTGATGATAGCCTGAGGAACACCAAAATGAGCTATGATGTGATTGAAAATGAATAATGCTGTGGTCTTTCCAGTATTTTCAAATGTAGGCATCGCCTCAGCCCATTTCGTAAAATAATCTACAGCTACAATAATGTATCCATGCCCCCCGACCGAGTGGGAGTGACATGTCATGAAATTGATACCCCATTTCAAAAAGGGACCAACGGAGACCACAAGGTGAAGAGGAGTAGGATGTGATCGTATCTTATGATTATAGGTCTGGCAAGCATGGCATATTTGGACGGCGATTATGCAATCATTAAATAAAGAAGGCAAAAAATACCCTGCTCATAAGATCTTCTGGACAGTAGCATACCCGGACATATGACCACCATAGGCTCCAGAATGGTATTCATTTAAGGCTTTCTCAGCTTCGTCGAATGTGAGACAGCGTCAAAAAATTGAGTCAATCCCACAACGATAAAGAGTATCCCCGAGGATAATATATTGACGGGCTTGGTAGCGTATTCAACGTCGGTCAGTACTGGAAAAATTGGGCTGGAAAGTCTAGGTTTGGAGATATATGATGATATCGTCGTACCAAAGATCATCGGAACTAATTAGGAAAAGGGATTCATCAGGTAATGAATCGGCTACTACATTTTCCGTTTCAGAGTAGAGAAAGTCGCATATCAACTCAGCAAACACTAAGAACTTCTTGGACTTAACTCGTTCGAATTCCAAGTCAAACTCCTGGAGTATCACAATCCATTTGGAATATTTTCCCCGTAGCAATTGACGTGTGAGAATGTGTTGCATAGGGTTGCAGTTAGAAATTACCGTAGTCTTGCAAGAGAGGATATAGTGCTAGAAACATTGAACTGCTTGGACGGATACCAAGACTATTTTTTCGACATGTAAATACTTGGTTTCGATAGGCGTTAGACTTCGACTCAAGTAATGGATAACATCAGAATCATGAGAATCATCCTCTTGGACGAGAACCATAGCAATGGTGTAATCCGACACTGTGAGGTAGAGGAAATAATCGCAACTGTAATCGGGGGGGGAAGAGAAGCAGAGCACGTGTCAGGGATAGTTTCAAAGCTTCGAAGGCTTTGTTTGTGATGGTATCCCATACAAACACAGACCCCTTTTTTAGTAGTCGCGTAAATCCAAGAGTTATCTCGGCGTAGTTCAAAATGAGACGACGAAGAAAGTTTGCTTTCCCTTGCAAACTTTGTAACTAGCGAAGTGTAGAAGGAGGAGGGAGATTGAGAATTGCCTCGACCTTTAAAGGATCTACCCTGATCCATTGACGTGAAACAATAAATCCTAGAAGTCGGACGGATTCTATGCAGAAAATGCAGTTATGAGGATTCAAGCGTATATGGTAAAACCGACAATGGAGGAAAATGGCTCGGAGGTGGATTGGATCATCGACCCAATGCATGGAATGAGCGGGTAAGTCATCATGATATGGCTACATGATGTTCTTGATATCATGGAAGGCATAAGACATAGCGCGTTGAAAAGTTGCGCCAGCGTTCTTTAGACCGAAAGGAAGTTTTCGATAGGCGAAAGTGCCCCAAGGAAAAATGAAAGTGGTTTTGTGTTGATCCTCGGGAACAATATTGATTTGATTATATCCAGAGAAACCATCCATCAAAGAGAAGATTTCACTTCCGGTGCAATCGACGACAATCTGATCGACGAAGGGGGTAGGAAAGTTGTCTTTAGGACAAGCTTTGTTAATATCCCTATAATCAATGCATACGCGAATTGTGCCTGACGCAGACCTATCGGCCCTCGGGCCGAAGTCCACTCATAATATTGTTCTTTATCTCCTTTGAGTCGGATCGGCTCTTTCGATTCCCTGCTGGAATCTCCTTCAAATCGATCCACATGTCCTTCGGGAAGCTGCCCTGTGCGAACAACACTAGGCGTGAGCTCCACCTTCTCCAAGCGACCACAACGCTAACACCAAGGCCCAATTCCAAAGGCACTTGTCACAATCTCATGATCTCGCGAGTTCACAAGTCGAAGCTCTCGACTCCTCCTTCTCAATCCTATGATACCTGAGATCACAAAATGGGTATAGCTCCCTTCTATCAGCACCTTCTGAGCGTGACCACCGACTAGGCTAAGCGCTAGCACCTCTCGCTACTTGCCACTTTGCGAGTTTCTACATCGAGCTCCCATGCTCTTATCTCGTGACTCCCTGAGACGCGAGAAGTCAATGGAGTGTTGACTCCTTTCCTTGTCAGTGCCCTCCACACGTAACCATAGGCTATGGCTTGAATACCAGTGCCTCTCACAACTCGCACCTTCATGAATTCATGGGTCGGACTCTCGTGCCCTCATGTTTCAATCTCCCAAGACGCGATAAGTCAATGCCGGGTTGACTCCTTCCTTAACGCTTTTCTCTATTCGCAACCTCGCAGGTTGAAGCGTTGATCCTTCCTTCTCTTATCCCGTGAATCCCCGAGATGCGAGAAATCAATAGAGCATTGACTCCCTTCTTCAGGTGATGCGTGTCCACCTGTCAATCACGCAGGCCCTACCTTGTAGTTATGTCGCTTGTCCACACGAGCCTCAGCTCTCGGCACTTCGCTACTTCCACAGTCAAGACAAGGTCCTCTCAACCCCTGAACCTTCGAATGAAAAAAATGCAATGGGGTTTCTCATCCAACGATCCTCCTGTTCTTTGAATCCAACGGCTATCCTCTCTCCTCACAATTTTGCAACTTCTCAACTTGGAGCACCCAACCTTTGGGCTCTCACCCTGCGAACTTCCAAGTTCATGAGACCCAAATCCTAGATCTCTTCGACACTTCGCTGACTCCATGATTGTTGCCACCTGTCCTCCTCGGATGGACGGCTGCGATTATCTCATGACTTCGCCACTCATGACTTGGAGCACCCAACTCCTAGGCTCTCACCTTGCGAACCTCCGAGTTCGTGAGATCCCTAGATCTCTGCCACCTGTCCTCTTCGAATGGACAGCCCCGATCTTCTCATGACTTCTCCACTCGCAAAGTCAAAGGAATTCCTTCTCTGAACCTCGATGTCTAGATCCCTGATAGAGAGGATCTTGCGATACATGTCCTCCTTCCAACGAATGGCTCAGATTCTTTCACCTTTTCGTTATTTCTGATGTCGAGTGCCCGAACTCCCGAACTGTCGAACGTTGATATCTCAATACAACCTCTTCGAGACTTTTTCTTCTTCTTGCGAGGTTTAAATCTCGTGAAACTCTCGACAGATCCAACGGCTATCAGGTTTTAGCTTAAGATCTAATGACTCAGAATCTCTTCGACTCTTGCGCTCCTCCTACTGCTCTCTGGGTGCGAAATCATCAATGGTCTAGATCTTCTCGGCTGATCCGACGGTAGCTATTGCTCCTGCTGAGCCTTGGCGCTTTTCTTCCCAGACTTGGAAGAATTCTGAATGCTCAAAGGCATCGACCTTTGTTCATCTTCCTCTGCGAACTCTATAACATTAAATCTCACCTGCATGTACAAGAACGTTGTTCCTCCTGAGCTTTGCTCCTGAATCCTTGAAGGATTCTGCAACTTCCGCACTCCTTGCAGAGTCTTCACGCACATGAAAGTGCTACCCCTTATAAGCTTTTAAAATACTCATAGCCTTAAGGAACTCAGTCCTTTTACCTTTCTCCTGCAGATGGAGATATCGAATGCCCTCCTAGCTATCCTTTACTCAAGCAACCTATTGTTGAGTATTTCAGGGTGTTCAGCAACCCTGTGAAGATCCCTCAGTGGATTCTTCCTTCAACTACAGAACTCAAGGAGTTCTCTTCCTGTGCCTGTCTGCACATCTACTCAATGCCCACCTGGCAGAGTATCTTCTTACAGAACATACAGCAGTTTCGTTCTCTCCTGTGCACCCTATGCACCTGCTCAATGCCCTCCTGGCAAAGCTCTCATAATCCTTAGTGATTCTGACTTCAGTTGAACTCACAGCAGAGTTCTTCCTCTGTGCACTCCTTGCACCTACTCGATGCCCATCTGGCAGAGCTTTACAGAACTCCTCAGAGCTTATGTCTTCTTCTGAACTCACAACAGAGTTCCTCTATGCACTCCCTTGCACTTGCTCAATGCCCACCTGGAAGAGATTACAGAACTCCTCAGAGATTCTGTCTGCAACTGTGTTTCTCCACAGCCTTGCCTCCTGAGGTGTTCAACAACCTCAAAGGTCTTCCTCCGAGTTAATGACTTCAGCTTCTGTGCCCACCTGGCTCGTCTTTGTCTGAATTTGCAGAGTTCAGAAGTGCATCTATGCACTGGTATTTAGAGACCGCAGTACTCTGTCATGCCCTCCTGGCATGAAACCAAAAAGAACCTTTCAAGCCTGAAAATTAAACAACTCCCTGCAAACGTCTAGCATACATCTATAGCATAAAAGAACACAATGAAGCATCCACATAACACATAAAACATGCAATAAAATATGTTCTAGTTTATATTAATGTAAATGCCTCTTTACAAAGGTGTCCCTGAGCTTAGACTTTAACAGAGTCTCGGCTCTTTCTCTTCTACTCTCTCCTTCCTAAACTATTACCAAAATGAGATCGAAATTGATCTTTTACAAGAGGGGCTCTTTGAGCTCTTCCCTCCAATCTACCTACCCTATTCAATAACATTGAATGGGATGTCTAGACCGCAAATCGGATCTAGATCTCAGCTTTATAAACATTAAAGGCCTACCTACTCTAATGCCTATGCAAATGCATGACCTCACAGCTCAACATCCTAAACATTAAATTACATTCAAATTCAAAATGGCAGACGAGGGTTGTGCCTCTCTTCATCTTTGAATGCACGTGTTGACGTGGCTGGCTGGCTGGTTGGATGATGTGGAGAGGTGCTTCTACATCAGTGCCTTATTTCTTGTTGATTGGGACAAGATTGGAAACCCAGTCAGTGAGGGCCACCGAATAAATAAAGTCGGCTTTGAGAATTTTCTCGACTTCAAGCTTAATAGAAGTCGCTTTACGTGGGTGAACTGGATGAAGGCATTGTTGGATGGGTTTAGCATCTGGGTATGTCTTAATCTCATGTATCACAATGTCAGGGTCGATACCCGACATTTCTTCATAGCTCTAGGCGAAGACATCATGAAATTCTTTGAAAAGTGACTTGTAGGTGATGATTTCATTAAGGGAACACGAAGCTCTGATATGCACATTTTCGACAATTCCAGGTTTGATGGATATGTCAAGGGGAATAGTGGGTGAGATATTTCTTAATTTACCTTCAGAAAACACATCATGTGTGGACTCGAGAACGGTTGAAATGACGACAACGGTCAACGGGGTCGAGATCCATTGGTAGCTCTCGATGGTGTGTTGTTCCAGGAAGAGGATGGAACGGTGATGGCCATCATTCCAGGGGGTGTCTTCCATGACAAACATAATCATCTCATCCATGGGAAAAATGACGCAGAAAGGATCTGGAGATAAATCACCGAGAGAGGGGGTAGAAGGGGTTGTCGATTGAATGGCCTGATAGGTGGATTCAACCGGACTCAAAGGCATTTCGCCGCTGTAACGAATATGATCGTCGGGGTCGGGTACCATCCATGGGTCATGAGATGCAGGGGTTCCATGAATCGAGGTGGATATCATGTTGATTGAAGAAACAGACGAGTGTGGAACATCGGGTGGTGGAATGGGGAAGGTACCCATTAACAAAGAGTCTTTGAGAAGACCTACACCAACATTTTCATAGCCGAGGGGGGTTTGGCAATGAACGGTATGTTGCCAGTACGTGTATCTGAGTTAAATAAGGCTAATTGGTCAGCGTTGATTACCTTTCCTTGATGTGGGAAATGTACAACATGAAAAAGAGTCGACACAACTGCGTGCATGGAATCGATCTAGCTACGGCCAAGTAGAAGATTGTAATCAAGAGGAGCATCAAAGACTTCCACTTCGACTTGGACCGTTTTGCCTTCTAGCATGATTGGAAATGAAGGAAGGACACCGTAAGGCTTAAAACCAAATCCATTGAAGGCTTTGAGTGTGTTATGGGATTCAGTCAAAGAGGGAGAGTCGATGGCTTTCCAGCAGGTAACAGACATGACACATGTTGAGGCACCCTTGTCGATAACGATTCTACAAATGTTTTTTTCGGAGTTGGAATGCGAGTTGAAGGGGTAACCTTGGAATGTGATCTTCCAAGTCAAAAATTATTAAATTCAAATCCATTGGATCAATTCCACCAATAGCTTTCAATAGTGCCTTCCATTGTGTGGGACAACTTTGAAGGACTTCGAGGGCTGACATCACGAAAGGTGCTTGGGCCAGATCTTCAACAATGTTGTAGTTCTGGGCAGCACGAGCATGAGGATTGAAAGCCGATTTCCAAATGACACCCTTTGGAGGGGGTGAAGAACTGTGTCAAGGCTCGGTCGTTCGAGATGAAAAGGACCGTTGGTAGGTGGAGTCGTGGGAGATGGTTGGACCAATGAAGGAGGTATAACATCAACCTTCTCCTTAGAGGGAGAATAATCTTTGGCTCAAGTGGTAAGTGTGATTTCATTCTTATTTGAATCGCCAGTACACATTAATACATAGGATGTAGTGGAAGGGGAAGGTTGGTCATGAATGACCAATTGGACCTGTTGTTGAGAGGGGAAGGGTTGGGACAAAACGGTCGGAGTGGGTGGTTTCAGGGCCCCTTTAAGGAACTTAGTAACCTCGGTGCGTCATGGACAATCCTTCATGTAGTGATCATCACCACAGATAAGACAAGGGTATTGAGGTTTGCACTTATCCCTATCGTCAACAGGTGGAGTTTCGGTTTTCTCTTCTTGCGAAGTATTTTTGTCCTCCTTATTATTACCCTTTCCTTTTTTGTATTTGTTTTTACCGGCTGGGGTAGATTGAACCGTATTTACCTCAGAATTATTACCAGTGGGAGGGGTAGGAGATGGAGCATTTTGAACATTAGAAGAAATGGGTTTGGGGTTGTTTCTTGAGGCAGAATGTATTTGGGCATGGAAAGTGCCAATCACACCGTCGGCTGCATGAGAAGCAGCTGGAGTAGTTGAAGTGGTGGAAGTGGAAGGACGAGGTGCATCAGGGAGTAAGTCCTAAAGAGTACCCGTTTGTGAGTAAACGAGGTTAAGGTATTAAGCACGAATTATGGCATGTTCTTCCATGACAACTCCACCCATGGAGATGTCACGACCGATGTCATTCACGAATGATTTGGTGAACCACTCGGCTAGCAACTAATCGGGAATTTCAAGTTTGATGAGACATCGTCTCCATTGCCACTCATGAATGTGATCGGATATATGAGTGGCTTTGTTTTGTTTGAAAGAACCCAAAATCTTGGTCCCCATTTCATAACGGATTACTAACTGGTAGTGGGTGAGGAAAGCCATAGCTATGGTGTTGAAATCGGCGAAGAAACTTCATGGTAATTCTATATACCACTTCGCGGCAGAACCTATGAGAGTTCTTTGAAAAAGACGTAAACGAATAGAGTCATCCATCAAGAAGTTGGATGAGCACCAGAGGTGAAAAGTCATCGCGTGATTGTTCAGTTCCTCTCCCTCTTTGCCATCAAATTTGGGGATGTCAGATGGTAGCTTGGCTGGTATAGCGAGCCATTGGGGAGAGTGACGGATTGGATCGTTTAAAATCCTCGACAGATCCGGGAGGTCCAAAGTGGCCAAGAAGGGTAACTGTCTATTCACATGTGGGTACTGGTGGCTTTGGGGAGGGAGTCCCGTCGGCAAACCAGTGGGACCGTAAGCAGTCTGCATATAATGCGAAGACCCAGGCAGATTCAGTGGTTGTTGTGGAGGAAAGTAGCTCATGG
>JASDQU010435624.1:121679-135066 GCA_032191745.1 Picea mariana
CAAAAGACAAGTCCAGGAGTTTTTGGACAAAGGTTTGGTCAGGGAAAGATTGAGCCCGTGTGTTGTTCCGACAATGCTAAATCCAAAGAAAGATGGAGGTTGGAGAATGTGTACTGATTCAAGAGAAATTAACAAGATAACCATTAGGTACAGATTTCCATTGCCAAGGATGGATGATCTGATGGACTGTTTAAGTGGAGCAAATTTTTTTTCGAAGATTGATATGAAGAGTGGATATCACCAGATTCATATGAGGGAAGGTGATGAATGGAAAACAACCTTCAAAACCAACGAAGGGTTGTATGAATGGCTTGTTATGTCATTTGGCTTAACAAATGTGCCAAGTACCTTTATGAGGTTGATGAACAAAGTCCTGAGGGAGTTCATTGGGAAATTTGTCATCGTGTATCTGGATGACATATTGATTTTCAGTAAAACAAAGATAGAGCATCTGAAACACTTGGCTATTGTGATGAAGAGGTTACAGTAGGAGAAGTTGTTGATAAATATGAAGAAATCCTCATTCATGAAGACAGAACTCATCTATTTGGGTTTCGTTATTTCTGCAGATAAATTGAGGATGGATCCAGATAAGGTGGAGGTAATCAAGAATTGGCCATCACCGAAAAATACATTTGAAGTGAGAAGTTTTCACGGGTTAGATAGTTTCTACCAAAAGTTCATCAGGAATTTCAGTGGAATTAGTGCAGCAATGATGGACACAGTGAAGAAAAGACACAAATCTTTTCACTGGACAGAAGAGGCTGAGAAGAGTTTTAATCTGTTGAAGGAGAAAATCACGGAACAACCAATTCTGGTGTTGCTAGATTTCCAAAAGACATTTCAAGTGAAATGCGATGCAAGTGGATTTGAAATAGGGGCAGTCTTAAGTCAAGAAGACAGGTTGATAGCATACTTAGCGAGAAGATGAATGAAGCGAAAGTGAAATATTCCACTTACGACAAGGAATTTTATGCTATCATACAGGGATTGAAGAAATGGAGGCATTACTTGATTCTGAAAGAATTTGTCTTATACAGTGATAATCATGCACTACAGTTTGTGACTCAACAGGAAAATTTGAATCAGAGACATGTCAAATGGGTTGAATATATGCAAAATTTCACTTTTGTGATTAAACATATTTCTGGTACTGCTAACAAAGTTGTTGATGCTTTGAGCAGGAAGTGTTTGTTGTTGCATGAGCTCAAAGTCAAGACGTTGGGTTTTGATGATCTCAGGGACATGTACACAGATGATCCATATTTTCAAGAGGCATATGAGGCAGCTGAGAATCCAGTTCTCAGAGACCAGAGCCAATGGGCAGAATACATGATCCAGGAAGGATTGTTGTTTAAGGGAAATCAACTGTGTATTCCAAAATACTCCATGAGGGAGAACTTACTAAGGGAGAAACACAATGGAGGATTAGCATGACACTTTGGTCACAAAAAGACGTTCACAAAGCTGAATGAATCATATTTTTGGCCGGGAATACGAGCAGACGTCAAAAGATTTGTGGACAGGTGTAGAATTTTCCATCATTCGAAGGGAAGGAGACAGAATGCAGAATTCTATCAACCATTGCCCATACCAGAAAGGCCGTGGGATGTGATTAGCATGGATTTTGTATTGGGGTTGCCAAGAACACAAAGAGGTGTTGATTCAATATTTGTGGTGGTGGATAGGTTTTCCAAAATGGCACATTTCATTCCATTTCAGAAAACCAGTGATGCAACTCACATTGCAAATCTGTTTTTCAAAGAGGTCATTCGACTTCATGGTTTGCCAAGAAGTATAGTTTCAGATCGAGACACTAAGTTCATTGGGCATTTTTGGAGGACCTTATGGAAGAAGCTAGGAACTAACTTGTTGTTTAGTTTATCTTATCATCCTCAGATGGATGGGCAGACATAAGTGGTAAACAGAAGCCTGGGAGACTTGTTGAGGAGCCTAGTGACAGAACACCACAGCCAATGGGATAGTATATTTCCGCAGGAAGAATTTGCGTACAACGACTCAGTGAATCGGAGCACAGGCTAGAGTCCATTTCAGATTGTTTATGGCATGCATCCGAGAGGAATTTCTGAACTGAGAGATTCAGAACAGACTACAACTAGGAGTGCTAGTGTAGAAGATTTCACAGAGGCGATGAAAGAACTTCACAGCCAGATGAAGGAGCGATTGCAAAATTCAAGTCAGGAGTATAAGCGAATAGCCGATCAGCATAGAAGACAACTTCAGATTGAAGTTGATGATTTAATTCTGGCACATCTAAGAAAGGAAAGGTTCCCGAGAGGAACATATAATAAATTGAATATGAAGAAAATAGGACCATGCAGGGTCTTGAAGAAATTTGGGGCAAATGATTATGAGATTGAATTACCCGATGGGATCGGAATTTCTCCGATGTTCAATGTCTCAAATTTGTACCCATACAAAGTTGAGGAAGCAGGAAAAAGTGATGAATAGTCAGAGGTTCAGTGGAAAAAGTAGATGCTAGTTGCAGAGAAGCCACAGATAGAAAGCATACAAGACAAAGAATTGGCAAGAAGACTAGAAGAAAACAATACTTTGAATACTTGGTCAAGTGGAAGGGACATCCAGTTGAAGATGCCAGCTGGGAGAATGAAGCAGAGATTCTGAAGAATGGAAAGACCGTGCATGAGCTCATGGACAGGAGCCCATGAATATTTTCAAGCCAAGGAGTATGATGCAGGAGCATCGCCAACATTAAGTGAGCCAGCGCGGAAGACGATGAACAGCTGGAAAGCGCCAGCCCAAAATTTTTGAAATTCCCTTGGATTGATGTGCCATCTTAAATGAAGTAATTTAAGAAGAGATGCACTTGTGTAATGTAATCGGACCTTGAGCAGCTCGCTCTCGTCCTTAGTAGGTAGGAGGCATTTATAGTAGTTAATGCAGGTAGACAGAATTTAATTCTAGATTAGACTGTTTGAGAGCGCAAGAGGGAAACGGGATATAGACACCCTCATTGTGTATTGTATTATTATCAAGGAGAAGGAAGAGAAAGATCATGTAGAGAGCATGTAAGAACACCCATGTACAAATATTTGGATTAATAGAAAGAGGTTGATTCAAATTCATGGTTTTGTGGTTGTTCTCTGTGTATTGATGTTGAATGATATGCTCATGAATGTTTGCTTCCTGTTATACATTTGCTTTGATATGTTGTGTATATGATTTCATGTTGTAAGTTGAAGTCTAAAAGAAAGAGGGAATGAGTTTCAATTGTTTCTCTATCTGAGCAAGAATTCTTGCAAGGAGTGCAGTCGAAGTCTCCGCAAGGAGTGCGTTGACAGAGAGTTCAGATAGGTAGCATTTGTTCTCATTTCCGCAGAAGTGCAGTTGGGCACAGGAGCCATGCAAGGAGTGCGCAGGCAAAGTAAAGTCTCAGGGTTGTGAACCTGAGTAAGGTGTGAGAGACTGCTGCTACAGGAGTGCGCAGATTCGAAGCAGCACTTGGAAGTGTCTGAGAGTTGCCGCAAGGAGTGCACGCGAGACTCTTCTCTAAGACTTTGAGTTGGGAGAAAGCTCAAGAGGGATAAATCCTTTGAAGCTATTGAAGGTAGCACAAGACATTGGTGCACATCGAGTGATTATAAGGCATTTGGAGTTGTGGCGTAAGTGGTTAGATCCGGGAAAGACTCCTCGGTTCATTTCGCTGAGAACATCAAGGAGGAAGAGACAAACGGTCAGGATCTTGTGGAGAGGATTTGCAAAATCCCGCCAGTCGTCTGATCTAGTAAAGAAGTGGGGAGGTTACGGATGTGTTCGGAGTTCAAGTTCCAGGGATCGTGAGCCGTCGGATCATCACCCAGTTACCCGTCAACCGTTCGATTTGACAGGAGTTGCACAAGGTTTAAATCCTCGTGAGCAGAGGGAAAACCCTGAGAAGGCATTGGGATATTGAGACATCAGGGTTCAGAAAATCAGAAATCCCGTGGACCAGAGATCGGTTAAATCCCTCGCAAAAATCCCGACAAGTTCAAAGTCGCCCATCTGTTGGGATAGGTGGCAGGAATCGAGAGTCATCGGTATATTGGGAATTCAGAATTCAAGAGTCCAAGACCTTTTGAGTCTTGAAACAACGAGGGGATCACAGCCGTGGATGTCAGGAAGAACATGTGTCGGTTGACCACCCAATTGGGGATTCAGTCATTGGGGCTCATATAAGTAAGTGGTTTGACTTTGCGTTTGGCAAAGTCCGAGGTTCAATCTGAACCGTCCATCATTTGGGATGCGTTTTGGAAGATCTGAAGAAGTCGGGGTTCGGCATTTCGGAGGTCCTGAGGACAGGATACTCTTGCAATTCAGAATCGCAAAGTCTAAAATCCCGATGAGGAGGTAAGTTACGTGCAGGGCCCAGCTGACGTCATCTCGTCGTAACAGGGGAATTGGGAATTTCCAAGGTGAAAACCCCAAAGCATACGAGAGTCGTCCATCTTTAAGGACACATGGCAACAATATCAACTTTCAAAGAAAGTCCCGAAAGAAAAGTCATATCGAGAAATTGGCATTCATGAGATCGGGGGAATAGAAGGCCAAAGCACTTCGGCCTTTGAAGTCACGAAATCCCAAAAGGGGGTAAGATGGAGGTCGTGTGGACCATGATCCTAGCCCAGAGAGCTAACCAAATATTAGAGTCTATTGAGGAAGCGGAGATCGGGAAATCGGGAACCAAAGGGTCATGACATCGGGAGTTTGAAAACCCTGAAATCCGATTTTCTATTCTTCTGTCGAGAAGAGAATAGTGACCAGCCTAGAGACTGTGAGGAGCCAAAAAGACCTGTGGGTCAATTTCAAAGGAGATTCCAGTGGAGAATCGAAGGAGCCACTCCGGTTTGAGGGTAAAATTAGAACAATCCTTAAGACTAGGAGGTCAGTGCAGGGGCCTTTGCTGAGGCAAAGGATGCGGTCTGTGTCATACAGGTTGAACATCAAAATTGGACAAAGGGAGAAAGATGAGGAAAAAGTTTCTAGATATATAAATGGCTTGAGATATGCAACCCAAGATGATCTCAGCATGATGTCAGTAAGGACAGTGGAGGATTCTTATCAGTTTGCAATGAAGGCAGAGGAGAAGTTGGCCAGAAAACAAATCCAGCGAGGAAGAGGTAAAAGCCTGGACCCAAACAAAAGCAAGGGAGTTACACATGACAGAGCACATAAGCCTAAGTACAAGGCCGAGAAACCACACAATCACTTGAAAAGAGGAGGAAGTTCCCGAGGAAGGAAGGGTGGTGGAAGAAGTTCTTCTAGAGGAAGAGGAAGAAGAGGAGGAAGGGAAGTAAGATGTTATGCCTGTGGAAAGACAAGGCACATGTCGTGGGACTGTCCAAAGAAAAATAAAGAAGAAGGAGGTGAGGCTCACATTTCATAAGCAAAAAGAGGAAATGTTGAATCAGAAGGAGAAGAATATGGAAGATCGCTGATGTTGAGGAAGGTTCTCTTAAAACCAGAGGCAGAATTTGAAAATTTGATGCAGAGGAACAGTCTCTTCAGAACAGCTTGAAAGACTAAAGACAGAGTATGCAAGGTGATAATCGACAGTTGGAGCACTGATAACTTAGTATCCATGGAGATGGTGGAGAAGTTGGAGCTGAAGATAATTGCACACCCGAAGCCATACAAAGTCTCATGGTTGTAGAAAGGACACCAGGTAATGGTTACTAAACAATGCTTGGTTTAGTTTAAGATAAGAGGATATAGAGATGAAATTCTATGTGATGTAATTCCCATGGATGTATGCCATATTTTGTTGGGAAGTCCATGGCAGTTTGAGAGGAATCTCATTCGTGATGGGAGGAAGAATGCATACACCTTAGAGAACAATGGTAGAACACACATGTTGTTTCCAATAGAGGAGAAGAAAGTGAAAGAGGAAGCCATCAAAAGCATACTTCTCATGAGTGGGAAGGAACTCCTAAAATAAGTCAAGAAAGAATAGGAGATACATTTCGTTGTGGTGAAGAAACCCAAAGTTATCCTTACAAGTACCTCGATGGATGATTTTCCTGAAGAAGTTCAGGAATTGCTAGAAAATTTCACTGACATTGTGGTGGATGAGCTGCCTAACTCATTGCCACCCATCAGAAGTATCAGCCACCATATTGAATTGATACCAAGAGAAAGTCTAACAAACAAAGCAACATACATATTGACACCTCGAGAAAATGAGGAACTAAAGAACCAAGTCCAGGAATTGTTAGAGAAGAGTTTGGTCAGACAGATATTGATTCCATGCACAATGCCAACTGTGTTAAGACCAAAGGATGGAGGATGGATATTGTGCATAGACTCAAGAGCCATTAACAATATCACCATTAGGTATAGATTTCATTTACCAAGAATGGATGATTTAATGGACTGCTTAAGTGGATCAAATTTCATTTCCAAAATAGATTTGAAAAGTGGGTATCACCATATCAGGATGAGAGAAGGTGATGAGTGGAAAACAGCGTTTAATAAAAACAAAGGTTTGTATGAGTGGCTTGTTATGCCATTTGTCTTAAAAAATGACCTGAGTACTTTTATGAGGCTGATGAATATACTGGATGATATACTGATCTTTAGCAGGACTAAAGAAGAGCATTTCAGGCACCTGACATTAGTTATAAGGAGGATACAGTAGGAGAAGTTGTTGATAAATCTGAAGAAGTCCTCTTTTATGAATACATAACTCATTTACTTGGGTTTTTTGATCTCTTCAAATGAACTGAAGATGGATCCAGAGAAGGTGAAAGCAATCAAAGAATGGTCATCACCAAGGAGTATGTTTGAGGTAAGGAGATTTCATGGATTGACAAGTTTCTATAGGAAGTTCATCAGAGACTTTAGTGGGATTTGTGCACCAATGATGGATACAGTGAAGAAGAAGCATAAGTATTTTAAATGGGCAGAGGAGGATGAAAGGAGATTCAATATACTGAAGGAGAAAATCATAGAACAACGAATTCTGGTCTTACCAAATTTTTAAAAGACATTTCAGGTGAGATGTGATGCAAGTGGGGTTGCAATGGGAGCAGTTTTGAGCCAAGATAATAGACCTGTTGCCTATTTTAGTGAGAAGATGAATGAGCCCAAGAGAAAATAATCCACGTATGAAAAGGTGTTTTATGCCATAATTCAAGCCTTGAAGAAATGGATACATTATCTTGTCCCACATGAATTTGTCTTGTATAGCGATAACCAGGCTTTACAATTCATAACCAGGTAGGAAAAATTGAATCAGAGGCATGAAAAATGGTTTGAGTTTATGTAGAATTTTACTTTTGACATAAAACATATTTCTGGGAATGCTAACAAAGTTGTTGATGCATTAAGCAAGATATGTTTGATTTTGCAGGAATTCCAGGTGAAGACCTTGGGGTTTGAACACCTTAAGGACATGTATTGTTATGATACAGATTTCAAGGAGGCATATGAAGCATGTAAAAACCCTGTGTTGAGAGACACAAGCCAGTGGACAGAGTATATGATTCAAGAGGGATTGTTGTTCAAGGAAAATTAGTTGTGCATACCAAAATGCTCAATGAGGGACAACCTTTTGAAAGAAAAGCATAGTGGAGGATTGGTTGGAAATTTCGGCCATTATAAAATGTTTTCACAGTTGCGAATTTCATACTATTAGCCTGGTATGACAACATAAGTGATAAATTTTTTGAACATATGTAGAATCTATCAGCATGAAAAATGAAAAAGACAAAACACTGGATTGTATCAACCATTTCCAATACCAGAGAGGCCTTGGGATGCAATAAGCATGGATTTTGTGGTGGGACTACCAAGAACACAAAGAGGATTTGATTCCATATTTGTGGTGGTGGATAGATTTTCAAATATGTCACACTTTATCGCATGCCAGAAGACCAGTGATACAACGCATGTTGCAAATCTCTTTTTCAAGGAAGTTGTGAGACTTCACGTCCTACCCAGAAGCATTGTCTTGGAAAGAGACACAAAATTTGTTTCTCACTTTTGGAGAATACTATGGAAGAATTTGGGGACATATTTGTCCTTCAGCACAACCTATCACCCTCATACAGATGGACAGACTGAGGTGGTAAACAGAAGTTTCAGAAATTTATTGAGGAGTCTAGTCACTAAGCACCATAATCAGTGGGATCAGATTCTGCCACAAGAACAATTTGCATACAATGACTCACCAAACATGAGCACTGGAAAGAGCCCATTCCAAATATTGTATGGAATGCAACCCAGGGGAGTATCTGAGTTGAGAGACCTGGAACAAAGTGAGATCAGGAGTGCTGGAGCAGAATATTTTGCTGCTGAAATGCAGAGGCTCCATAGCCAGATCAGAGGACAATTGCAAAGTTCTAATCACGAGTACAAGCGCAGAGCTGGTCAACATCATAGAGAAATTCAATTTGAAGTAGGAGATCAGGTTCTAGCACATCTCAAGAAAGAAAGGTTCCCTAGGGGAACATATAACAAGTTAAAGATGAAGAAGATAGGACCATGTAAGATCTTGAGGACGTTTGATCCAAACTCCTATGAGATTGATCTACTAGATGATGTGGGCATATTGCCCATATTCAATGTTTCATACCTGTATCCTTACAGGAATGATGAAATAGGTGGATCAAAAGATCAAGAGAAGGTTCAATGGGAGAAACAAATGCCTATAGCAGAAAAACCACGGATGGAGAATATTGTTGATCAGAGGATTGACAAGAAGACCAAAAGGAAGATCTATTTTGAATATCTGGTCAAGTGGAAGGGACACCTAATAGAGGATTCCAGTTGCAAAAATGAAGTTTCTATCCAAAAGCATGGAAATTCAGTGCAGGAGCTCATGGATAGGAGTCCATGAATTTTTGTCAAGGGAAGTATGATGCAAGACCATCGTTGGCAAGAATGTGGAGGAGAACCACTCAACGCATGGGAATATTTTTGGAATCTCAACATTGGAAGTTACAACGCATATTTTTGAAGCACGCCTAAACTTCAGTGCCAGAAAAATATTTGAGGCACACTTCAACGATTACGAGTGAAGTGGGAGTTTCCACTACGGCTCTAGAATGCAACTGGACTTAGATAGCCATAGAATAAGTTTTATATGTAGACAAGTAGCCAGGAGAAATCCTAAGATCCCTTTGAGATAAATAGAGGTTTTGCACACCCAAATGAGGTTGGTTGCATGATAGATATCTACAAATTAGAGAGCTGCAAGTTAGTACGAGATTTTAGTTTTAGTTGTTGTTTTTTATTTCACTTGTAGTTGTTACTGACCTATAACAATAGGGGATATGATGATTCATAATCTATCTGTGGGTTTCGAGATGAAATTCCCGATTTGCTGGCCTATTATCTCCTTAAATAAATTAGTCAATTTCATTTGATTAGGTGTTAGGTTGTTATTAGAAAGAACATTTCTAATTTTTTAAGTCTCATTTTAAAGAGTTTTAAGCTTGTAATAAACTTTGGAACACATTTGATTTAGTTTTTATTTCAAAAAACTCAAAATATAGGTTTCGGCGGCTAAGTGTCTTTTCAAAAGGATTTCTAAGCCATCGAAAGCCCTAGATTTTGGTGGCTTAAACGTGAAACTCAGGGCTCTCCTAGCCACTGAAATCCCAGGGAGATTTGAAACAGTCAGTTCGTCTTAGTGAAATGTTATGATTGTATTTAGCTGTTGAAAAGACAGGGGAGCTATCGAGTATGACTTGGTAAGTGGTGTTTTACAATTTATTATATTATGATTTGATCTACCTAAACCTAAACCCTTTGAATCTTACACATGTCCTAGGAATTATGATCTAATATCGGCGTATCCTGACTTGATCATTTCAACTTTTGTTTCATAAAATAATGTGGTCTTTGTACTTCCTATCCTTTAAGGTTTATTGAATGATCATTATCATTTCAAATTTTAACTACCCTCTCACATCCCTCAAAATCAGGGCTCACCTTAATCGCTTTTCCCCATTTCTCATCTCTATCATAATTGAGCACAAACCTCCCTAATTTTGTGTTGAGTGGTCTCCCTCCAAGCCCAAATTTCCAATTGCAAGTACAGAAGCATTCCAACAAATGAAGAGAGGACCACCATCGTTGAGGAAGGAGCTTAATTATATCGGTTACCTAGAATCACACCCAGAGGTGTGTCAACTCTTCAAGGACGCAGGTTGTTATGAATTTTGTAAAAAAGTGCAGAGCTCTCACCAGCAGGTGGCAGAATCTTTTTCTCTCACATTTGATGGAAGAAAGGAAGTCATTGACAAATATGAGTTCCTAGTGGATGAAACTCTCATAGCAAAGGTGACAGAGCTGCCAAGGACTGGAGAAAAATGGTTTAAGACCATTGTTACAAAGGAGGTTGAATTTAGGTATTATTTGAAACTAGAGAACAAGTGTTTGATATGGAAGAAAGACATTCCTGTGTCTTTTCTAGAGGAGAAATGGCAGCACCTGCTGAAATCAATTCTTGTTTACATAACCTGTGAGGATAGATATAATAGGGTAATGATTTATCATTTCAAATTGATGAATCACTTTACTGGTAGGAGCCCCTTGAACCTACCTTATTACCTCCACATAAGCTTAACTAAGATGTCTCATCAGGTCAAGGCTAAACCAAGAAAGGTTGCAGGAAGATTATCCCATCATGGTTTGATTAAGCTCTTGATTTATGAGCTATTGTAGAGAAGGAACAAGGATTGGGGCCACTTCTTATTTTGGAATGAGTTTCAGACGGATTTACAGCCAGAGCATAAAAAGGGATCTTCTTCAAGGAAGTATTCCACTCCCAGAAGTGGAAAGAGGAAGAGGAGAGCCATCTCTCTAGTCGCAGTTGATCATTCCTCTCCATCTTCTAAGTATAAAAAAGATAAGAAGAAACTGGATTTTAGCAAGGATGCAGAGAAGGCAGAAGAACCTCCAGTGGACATGAATATCCTCAATCTCCCCTATACAGACTCTGAGGATGAAGAAGATTAGGTTGCAGCAGAGCAAGAAGTAGCCCTAGAAGAAGATCCAATTACAACCGGGTATGAAGATCTTCCCTCACCTACACCAAAGGAGGATCAAGGCCAACAAATTGCAGCTGCCTCATCTAGCAAGTCAAAGCAGTCCAGATCTCATAAGATTAAGAAGATTAAAGAGAAAATAGCACAACAGGAAGTATTAGATAAGGTGATAAAGACCCAATATGAGAATTTATCAAAGAATTTCACAGCAACCAGTGCAGCCTTGGAAAGATTGGCACTTGAAAATGTTAAAGAAAAGAAAAAGAAGAAGAAAATTGTAAAGGACTATAACAGTCTATGGAGAGTAGCTATGCATTTGAAGAAAAAGGTCAGGTCATTGAGGTTGAAAGCCATTCCTTCAAGACCTCAGCCTCAAGAACCTGTTGATCTTGAAACCCTAGCAAATGCATCCATCCATTTGAATGATCCAGATAAAGCTAACAATCCTACAGCCATTCCAAAACCTGCTCAAGATGCAGAGGCTTCAGAAGATCAGCCCTAAAGTCTTTAAAATCTAAGACAAAAGGTATTTCACAATTTTTCTAATTTTCACTAAGACAAAAATTTCGATGGCTTAGGCGAACATTTCAACTATTCATTAGCCATCGAAAGCTCCACTTTTGGTGGCTAGCAAGCTCAGATTTTGCCTCTCTTAGCCACCGAAAGCACAGATAGGGAAGAGAGGCACTATTTTTGCACATATCCAAGTTTTTCTCACCCATACACCTTGAGTATGGTTTGTAATGATGGATAATAAATAAGGGCATTACTTTTGGGTTTCTGTTCCAATTTTCAAGGCACCTAGCAAGGTGGAAAGGTTAAATTGCTTACCTATTTTTGGGCAAAAAACTATTTTTGTGCCAAAAGTGGCAATTTCGACTTATCCCACATCTCATGAAGATCCATCAGCCTTCGAAGACTTACTACACCTGTCGAATACTTGGAAGGATATGAAGACCATAAAAGATAAAAAGTTGACCTATTTTATAGGATCCTTTCCTATTTTCTTGTGTCAGTTGTTGTTTTTCTATTTAAAGTAAATTTCATCCCGTATTATAGGATCTGGATATCTGATGTAAGGGTTATAAAGCCACAAACTTCTGTCAAACCAGAGGTGGGACTTGGTATGATAAAAAATGTAAAAATTCTCATACGCTGTAAATGACTTTATGAAGGAATACAAAGGCAATATATTTCCAGATTCCTGTGTTGTGTTTAAGTGGTGAAGTTTTCTCTAATGTAACTCATTATTTTCTTATTTCACATGCTTTCTTTCTGTATTTTTTATGAGAATATAATGTGCGGGATTTTTTATTGACACCCAGTGATGGCTCAAAACAATATCTATGTTTTCTTCCAATTTGAAATGCAGAATTCAAATATACTCTGCTCTACATTTGAAATAATTTTCATTTTATTCTTCTTTTCAATTTTTATAAAGCTCAAAGGATCCACTAGCATGATTATCCTACCTGGTCATGTTTTGTCTTGGTTTTTCATTCATCATCGTCTTTACCTTTGACTCCATTTTTTCCAATAATTCTTTTTTGTCTCAACCAAACCAATTTAAAATCCATAAACAAACCCATGTTCTGCATAACTAGCCTAATATCTTATTTCCAACAAAGTTATATCATACAGGGAGATACCTCTCTAAATCTTGGAGGGATAAATCCAAGACTCGAAGTGATTTTGATGTTACCTGTGTGACTGCCTCCACAACCTTGGGCAAATTATTGAGTGCTACCAGTAGCCATCTTCACTTTTGAATATAACAGAGGAAAATTGACCCAATGCATGGTGTGAACATTGTTTGCAATTCCCTGTTATTTGTGTTTTCATGAATGAATGAATGAATCTCATTATGAGTAGATGGAACTGTGAAGGTTAGTAGAAGTTTCAATTGTTTCTCTTCTGTTGAAGTAGTGCAAGGTGTGCACACAGAACGCAAGGAGTGCATTGACGGAATCTATTTTGGTTCTGAATCTCAGGAGAGATAACATGAACTTTTCCTTTTGCAAGGAGTGCAAAGAGACTGGTGCAAGGCATGCACAGACGTCCACAAGAATTCAAAACCTTGCGTAAATATCTAGTTCAAGGTGTGCATAGATTAAAGATACGACTAAGGGTTGAAGGGACTGTGCAAGGAGTCAAAGAATCAGAAGAAGAGAACGCCAGGAGGGCGAGAGGAAATTCTCTTCGAGAAATCCTTCGGATTCTGAGTTATCAAAATGTTGGTTGTGGAGCCTGATTATCTTCCTGATGCAGAGGTCCTTTGCTTTCAGTTGTGTCTATACCCCATGAAGTATTTACACCCCAGAAGTATGTACACTCTTGCACGCGGGGGAGTGCAAAGGGGGGGTACCCCCTCTGCA
>JASDQU010435625.1:0-13277 GCA_032191745.1 Picea mariana
CCCATTACTCATGTGTGGGATAATCACATGTGGAATTTCAAGAAGATTCAAGAAGGTCCAAAACCCTAACACTAATTGAGGTTCAATGCATGCAAAAACCCTAACCCTAGATGACTATCAAACGATGTTAAATACTCGATCACTAGGAGGAGAGGGGATTCCATTATCTTAGCATTGTCCTTGTTCCATAGTTGAAAATAGCATATAATAGTGGAATTTGAGAGCATAACAAGGAGAAAGAAGATTCAATAGCAACCATTTAGCCCACAGTGTCAAAGGAAACTCCATAGTAAGTGCCCCTTTCTTTGTATTTGCATTTTCATACCTAAAGAAAATAAAGAAGAGCATAGGCCTCACCTTCTAGTTGGGTTTTCTCCCTTTTCAGGTTTCCCAAGATACATCTTGTTTTCATTGGTGTGTATGGTTTATTCTTTTCCCTGTTCTTTCATTTTCATATTTCAATTATTTTCATAGATTTGAGTAATAAGCTAGTGATAATAAATTTGAGATCTAAGGGGTGAAATTGATTGAATACTAATAAGAGATCTATTGAATGAAACAATAGTGTCTTAGTTATTTTTCATGACCATAGATTCATCTCCTCCCCCCTATGCCCTCCTCCCCCTTCTCCTATTCCAGAGATCAATGCATTCTAGGCAATTAACTCATCTTTGAGAAAATCTATCAAGAGTGATCCTTCTCATTTTGTAAAATGGTTAGATGTGATTCCAAAGGTTCATGCTCCCCCCTCCAACAATCAACAAATAGCCCTTGAGATTGTGGAGAAGGCTTTGGTTGGGAAATTCATCGAAGTTTGGCCTTCTCCTAGAGCTATGGCACTATAGATCTAGAAGAATTAGGTTAGATTGATTAAAGGTAGGCTTTCCCATTACTTTTGTGGAATAGGGTTTTATACCTTCTTCTTTAAAACCAAATAAGATAGGGATTTAATAATTTGAAACAGACTATACTTCTATGGAACCAAAGGGAATTATTTGAATAGATGTTGGCTTGCGGTTGTAAGACCCTAGGTTCAGTTTATTCTACCAACAAACCCTATAGAAACGAGCCCTTTTGGCATCCCCTGCATGAAAGTGAAGTCTCACCCGAGGAATCTATTGGGGTTGCATGAACCAAATTTTTGCAGAGATGAGGGGATGTGAGGCCATTAACATGTTCATTCCTACTTATCTACCTTGTGTGTTGTATTGTTTGTCCCTTTTCCCTTGATTAATTAATAAACTTTAATTATGCAACATCATTTTGAGACAGATTGCAACATAAAATATTCATTGTCATATTCATACTTTTTGCACATCAATCATCTAATAAATAGATCTAGATCTAGTTATGCATAGATAGAACATTCATACAAAATCGCATAAAAATACATTCAAACACATAATTTAACATGCTTCACCCAAATCTTGGGCCACAGCCACAACCACTGGCTTCTTTATTATTCTTTTTGCAATCAACTTAGGCTTGCGCACTATGCTTACAAAAAATATATCATTATAGCCTTTCCCATCCTTCCTAGTCGCCCTGTAGTGCAAGCCTCTCTATGAAAAAACCTCCCTAAACCTTCAGACATAGACTCTCTTTCATTCTCTGCCTATTCTCTCAATAGAAACAACTTTTAGCTCTCAGCCTCCTTTCTCAGCATCATCAACCTATTCTCTCACTGTGTTAGTGAACTCCATTCTTCCCAACCTATTACATATTTATACATAGAATTTAGGGCTCAAAACCCTATTGAGAATGGTAATCATGCGCTCAGCTGGTGGAAACATACTTATGTTCTCCGAAGCCTTCTATGTCTTTTCCCATGCATCCCTTAATCTAGATTCCACAGCCTTCATCTATGGATCCTCCATCAGGGTTGTCAAAATCTGTGTTCTTTCCTCACATAGCTTCTCACATTCCTCCTCCAGTCTCTTAATACTTTCTACTATGGTCATAGCAATTCTTTCCCTTTCTACCTTTTCCTTTGGTAGTGTCCTTGGTGTGGTGCGTGATTCCAAGTCTTTGATCTTGGTGTGAAAGACTTTAATGACTTCCCTGATGTCGAAGACTTGTTCTTCAAGTGTAGCTTCTACCACCATTGGTATTTATGGAATATCTTATAGAGTTTTTGGATGTCCTGTTGTATTCGCTCTACCTACTACTCAACCCCATCCTTCTCCTTCAATATTCTCTTATCCTTTTCCCTTTCATTTCTTCACCTTCATCAAGAGTCCAATTAGGATTGTATGGAGGTTTATTTGGTGTATAAGTTCCCTTTTTGGGTGGCATGTTGGCCAAGTGTCACTTCTGAACCTTGATTTTGAGGTGGTTCTGCTAGACAATCTTTCTTCTGTTGTATCTCCTCAGTTTCGGCCCTTCTGGGTATGAAAAATTATTTTATGTAGTTCTTTGATATTTCTTCTCTACAATGCCACATGTCTGATCAAAATTGGATGTGCCAAGTGGAATTTATGGTAACTTCTCCACAACTTGCTGATTTTTGGCCTTTCCAGGAGATCTCCCTTATATAGTGTGCCTCGCACAAAATAATTGATATAAAATTCTGCAACTCATACCAGAAATACTATAGACTGTCCACTATCCAATGAAATCAGTCTCACTCAATTTTGATACTCTAGAAAGAAGTTATGATTGTTTTACATGGAGCACCTTCTTGAGACTAGTCAATAGGACTAGTCATATAGCTTATCTTGCACATGGTGTATATAGAAATTTAATATGACCCAGAAGATAAAACTTTTAACACATATACCTTACTAATTTATGTGAATATCCTCTATCTTTTAGTTGATGAAACGTTACCAAAAATTTTTTATAGCGAAAATTTCGCAATGACTCAGTTCAGGATGATTCCATAACCCTATCTTGCACAACCTGTATCTCTGAAAGTATAAGGCCTCATGAGCTGAAATTTTAACCCAACGTACCTCGATCTGTATGATAAATATCCTCCAAGACGTTCCTTCTGAAATGTTGTAGAAAACAATTTATAGAGAAAATTCCAAGGTGTCTCAGATGTAGCAGCGAAACCCCAAGACCTTGAGCTCTGATACCATGTGTTAAGAACCAACTATCAATATAGAATAGAAAAACCTCAGAATAAGTACTCAACACCTTGAAAAAGAGATAATTTCAGATAATAATCCTCTTCGAGGGGCAACCTTCTTTTACCCCACACAAATGTTCAAGTACAAGATGATTCCAAATGAAAATGTCTCCTTGGTATACATAGGAGACTAGGAGGTATAATTACAACTAATGGAATAAAGCTGACATAAATAAAATAACATTACTAATGTAATATGCCCCAATTAAGGGGTAATGAGCCAATATTAGGGCTTAACAGAACCCTACAACAAATTGATCTTGCTCAAGCTGTAACAACTATGACAATATATCCTCTACTATTCCAGAGTCCGAAAGATCAGTAATCACTGCAACATGCAGGGTAGGTACAATAAAATCCATCGACATTAATACTTCTTTCCCATAGACCAACCTAAAGGGTGTCTATCATGTCAACTTTTTAGTTGTAGTCATGTATGCCCATAATAATGCAGGAACCCTTAAGTTATAATAATATCACCCTACATTGCAGGTCTTTATCATAGCATTCTCCATAATTTTATTAAAAGCTTCTACTGTCCCATTGGCCTGAGGGTGATACAACGTACTCTTTTGATGATGAATTTGAAACTCCTCATTCAATGCTGCAATCTTCCTATTCAGGAAGTGTGTTCCTTGATCACTAAGTAAAATGGATAGGCATCCAAATCGTGTAACTACATTCTCAAATAGAAACCTCGCAACAGTATCTATGGTGCAATCCATAACTAGTGCTTATTCTACCCATATGGTCAAATACTCTGTCGCAATGATTATATACCTAGATCTTGATCTTCTTGTTGGTGGGTTCATTGGTCCAACAAAGTCTATTTCCCATTTATCAAATGCCTGCAACATAAAATATGGGTGTAAAGGAATCTCATCCCTTCTGGATGGATTTCCCACCCTTTGAAAAGCATCACATCCCTGACATTATTGTTGTCCCTTGGTTATGGAAGCAAGCAAAGATCAAGGAAAAACAGGTGAAATGCAAACTTTGTGGAAGACACAGTGACTATCACTGGGTTGAAGTGAACAAAAGAGAAGAAAATACGGAGCAAAGCAAGGAAAAGAAAGTCATTGGATGAGGATATTGAGGATGATAGATCAACAAGGAAGAAGGATCGTGGACAACTCATCAAGCGAAAAAAGCCACCATTGGATGCTTTGGAGCACCACGCGACAAGGAAGGAAAAATAGGCTGGCGAAGCTCGAAAAATGTAGGTCAAGTTGACCTAGGGTTTTAGACACCTAGGGTTTTGGTATCTAGGGTTTTAGCACATAGGTTTCGGCCTAAGGCTGTCGGTGAGCTATTGTAATGTATAAATAAAGGTCAAGAGGACCTGGTTCGGGTTGGTACGATATTGTTGTTGATCTGGTTGTATTGTGTTAAGAGAGATTGTTGTATTGTGAGAGAGAGGTGATGAGTGTGAGAGCCTTCCGGTATTGTAAGACCTTCATCTGGGTGTGAAGGTCAAGCCTTGCATATGGGTGCGTAGGAAGGTGAGACAAAGAGAGAAGAAGAAAGAAGATCTGCTAGTTGAGAGAGCAGATAAGAACTATATGCTTTATCTTAATATATCAGAAGCACAGTTCTGTGGATGTAGCCCTAGAGAGAGGGTGAACCACATATATCTTGTGTTGTGTGTGTGATTGATGATTTGATATCTGCTATTGTCATATTGTTATTTGCATTGCTGTATTAGATCAGATCTATAGTTTTGCAGAGTAGATCTAGACTGATAAGTAATATATGTATGCTGCATTGTTCTAGATCCACTTGATATTTCCCTTGGTTGTAGACATCTCTATCCTGAAACCCCCCATATCTACTTCAGGTGAGACTGCATTTGCTTCGTAGGTGTTGCCGAAAGGGCCAGTATTTAGGGCTTGTTGGTGCACTCTTGGAGCTGAACCCTAGGTCTGCCCCTGTGCCAACAAATGGTTTTGTTTCCAGGACAAGAATCTTCTTGAGGGAATGTCAAGGTGGTTTCCATCGAAGACATAAATTCAGAAGTGGATAGAGGATCAAGAGAAGGAATTTGCTGAAGCCGAGAACAAGAACCCTAATATGAGTACAGAGGATTGGTTAGGAAGATATATCTTCACTGACATACGCGGGATATTCTTTGGAGGGATCCATCGGGAGATATACGAGTGGTTAGCTAGGTTAGCAGATACCTAGTTTGAGATCAGATCTAGACCTCCTGTGGTTTGGACGTCGGCGTTGATCAAGAAGGTTAAGAGAGTCAATAATGTTGTATCACGAGCAGTAGATCACTAGTTCAATAACACCATTGGAGGGTATATCACCGAGTTTGCTGTCGACATAGTAGAATTGTATAGCCAAGCCGAGAGATATTTTTTCAAAGGACCCAGAGGAAATTTTTTACATTTTTTGAAGCTGAGAATCAAGATGCTGTTGCATGAAAAGAACACTTTGAAGATACAGTAGATTGGTTAGATTTGAGAAGGCTAATGTTCAAAAATTCAGACAGTGACAGCAACACAAAAGTTGGACATACGCGCAGTGGGAGAGTATTCCGAGGGGTTCACCTTGAGAACCTATTCAAGAAAAACTACGGAGATGATGGTTTCTACAGTGGAGAAGAGGCATATTTGATAGACGAAGAACAATCAGAACCCACTAGAGAAGAAGAAGGAGAAGCTGAAGAACTTCGTCAGAACGAGCCAGAAACCTCAGGAACTGCACAGACTATTGAAGTAAGTACTATTATTCCTCATGTTGATTCAACAACATTAAGAAATTAGAGTAATTAGAGTCATCAAAGCATTCATAGCACTTCCACTAGTAGTCCACCACATACTCAGTTAGGAAGTCTAGGAATATCTATGGCCGATGAGATGAGGCTTCCTATCTTTAGGGGAGATGGATCTGAAGATCCTGACCAACATTGGTTCCTATGTGAATCTGTGTGGAACATTAAGAATGTCACCAATGAGGGTGTCAAAAGAAATCAGTTCAGTACCACTCTGAGGGATCGTGCACTGAGCTGGTACATGAAGCTTGTCCAAGGATTTGCACAACCTAAGCCACTGAATGAGATCAAAAATGCGTTGATTGCAGAGTTTAAGAAACTTAAGTCAGAGTCACAATGTATTACAGAGTTGAAAGAGATCAAACAGTAGGTAGAAGAATCTGTTTGGGGGTTTGATAAGAGATTCAATACCTTAACAAACTAATTGAATTTCAAGATTCCAGACGAGTAGAACACAGAATGGTTCATTGCTTCCCTTTTACCCCACATCAGAATTCCTCTGATGTAGTAGAATATTTCTTCGCAGTCTAAGGTGCTGGAGATCGCCATGAAGCTCGAATCAGCCCCTATGGGAGAATCCAGCTTAGGTATGAGCCATATCTTAAGTCAGCTAACTAGTTTGTCATTGCAGGTCAAAGATATGAAGAAGGATAAGGGAAAAGACAAAAGAGAAGACATCTGGTGTGTCAGATGCAAATCAGAAGGCCATGACAAGGAGAACTATCCTATATTTCATGAATACTTTGCCTAAGGAGCCCTAAGCCCTTTGAAGCAAGTCACACTACCCTGGTGCGAAGTATGCAATAACAGACATCGCCCTGGTGAGTGCTACTACATGAAAAAATATGTTCATACACCAACAAAATTGTATTGCACATTATGTAAGTCAGTAGGGCATGATGATAGAGATTGTAGATCTTATGATATCATGCACGAAAGGTCAAGAGACATATACAAGATCCAAGGCAAAGTACATCAAGAAGGAAACACTACACAGTATAACTCTCCAGGAAGAGGAAACTTCAATCCTCGCGGTGGATTTAGAGGAGGAGGCATGGGTCGAGGCCGAGGATAGATAATCTATTATAACTATGCACATATAGGACACTTAGCAAGAGACTGTCAGAATCCGTGTACCACTTGCAGTTATTGCAACTCTTTCGAGCATGTTATAGAGGAATGTCCTGTGCTGCTAGCTAAGCTTCAGGAAAGATGAGGACCCCAGCAGAATCCGCAAGTGCAACTGATATATGATGAACCTCATGAAGAAGACCCTAGAGTCTCTTTTATTACTCGAGGAGGCGTTGTTATAGGAGAGGATAGATTGATCCAAGGAAAGACTACAGAAGACTCAGAAATCAGGAAAGCTGCAGAGAAGACCTAAACTTTTGATGCAAAGAAAGAAAGACAAATATTTGAGGAAGAAAGACAAGAGTTCAAAGGAGACCAAGGTTCTTCATCAAAAGCACAACCCGAAGTAAGAGAATATGGCATGCCTTAGTAATTTGACCAGTCTACTTCGCCAAAAGAAGGAAAAGAGGTAAGTAAGCTCATGGAATTTTTATACACTTGTATTAAGTTAATTCAGGATGAGAATGTTGTACAAGAGCTACAGAACTTAATCAGGCAGTATGAGTTAGGAAATATAGACCCCTTACTGAATAGGGTAGTACACCAAATTTCAATAAGAAGAAGGATAAATAAGGAATTATGCTTGAATGCTCAAATAGGAGAGTACAAAATAGACTATGTGGTCCTCAACTTAGGGTCGGAGGTCAATGTCATGACAAAGCAAACCTGGACACTGATGGCAAAACCAAAGTTGATATATTCGCCTATTAGGCTTAGGATGGCTAACCAACAATCTGTTAGCCCATTTGGACAGTTGGAGCATGTCCCTATGGACATTGATGGAGTAAGAATGTTCACAGATTTTGAAGTAATTGAGATAGTTGATGACAACTGCCCTTACCCTGCACTATTAGGAATTGATTGGGCCTTCAATAATTCCACTGTGGTTGATTTAAAGAAACAACGTATAACATTTGAAAAGGATGGCCTTAGGGTCATCGCACTCTTAGATCCAAATGAAGGTCAGCAATACATAGAACCCATCAGAGAGGAAGACCACGCATACGAACTGGAAAACATATACAAACTAACAGCCAGACATCAAGATTACATTAACCCTACAACAGATGGGAACTTAAGCTGGTGAAGTGAAAATGCATGTTCATCAGATTTAGAAGAAGCATTGGAGAACTGGAAGAACCAGATGTATGAAGTATCCACAAGGAGATGTACTAGATTAACCAGAGAGGTTCACTGGATCGGCAAAATAGTGAGTAACTTACCCACATTTGATGGTTTGAACCCCCTAGAAGCATTCCTCTCAAAATTTGAAGCAAGTGTACCAATCCAACAGAGATTGATGGAAATGGATGAGGCCCTGAAAGCCACATCAAAAAGATGGTGGGGGACAGATAAAAGCAATATCACAAACTGGATACAATGTCGTACTTTGATGACAACGCGGTTCTCAACACAAGAAGACCGCTCTGAAGAAAGGTACACAGGCCAAAGCTACCCAAAGGACCATGTGCGAAGCTGTGAAGAGTCCTAGAGAAATATCCCTTGAGAAAAGTGGGTGCACAAATTCATTAACACGCTGGACCCGACTCCTATCAAATGGTACCTTCAAGCAGAGCTGTGCCTCATCACTGCAGATTGGGAAGGTATGAATCAGAATTTTGTAACTACCTTCTTATTTGAAATTCAATTTCCTTCAGTATACCAAGAATTACAGATTGTGAGACAGAAAGTATTTGAAGAGGCATCTAGCCTCCCTTTGGAACAAGAAGAGGATGAATGGATTGTGCCCCTCTAGAAACTGCAAAGCTGTTACAACATCAATGCTGATGAAGATGATGATTTGAGGAAGGTGAACATTGCAAAAACAAAAGGCTAGAGAGATGTGGAAGGACTAGGAGTTGAGATACCATTTATTGGTCAGCCAATCAAGATAAAAAAGGTCAATATTGGAACAGAGGAGACACCGAAGCTTTCCAATGTTGGAGATTATTGGGATGTTTCTACCATTGACGAGATTACAGAGTTGCTGCATGAGTATTAGGACTTGTTTTTGACCAAGTTCATTTATATGAAGGGTATCAAAGGACCTATGGGAGAAATGAGGATACCTTTGAAAGTAGGTGCGAAGACAGTCAAGCAAAGACCCTACAGATTGAACCCGAAATACAAGGAAAAAGTGAAGATCGAGCTCAACAAAATGATGGAAGCAGGGATTATAGAACCTGTCGAAGAGTTGGAGTGGATCAGCCCTATGGTGGTGCAAGAAAAGAAGACAGGCAAGATCAGGATCTACGTAGATCTCAAGAAGCTGAATGATGCTTGTCTGCATGACCCTTTCCCTACACCATTCACAGACGAAGTATTAGATAACGTGGGAGGCCATGAAGTATAATCTTTTACAGATGAATTTTTAGGATACCATCAGATCCAGATTACCAAGGAGGACCGCCATAAGACCACGTTTGCCACATAATGGGGATCCTACCAATATACAATGATGCCATTTGGACTGAAGAATTCCCCATCCATCTTTTCTAGGGTGGTGGTCGAAGCATTCAAAGAGTTTTTGCATAAATTTCTAGAAGCATATTTCGATGACTGGACTGTTTTTAGTTTGTTGAAAAGTCATATAGAATGTCTAAGGCTAATGTTGGAAAAATGCTGGTAGTGTCAAATTTCTTTGAATCTGAAGAAGTGCATCTTCTTCTCACCATTTGGAGTGCTATTAGGCCATATTGTATGCAAGCAGGAATTGCTGGTTGATCCATCTAAAATTGCCATTATAGTTGATTTTCCACCTCCTACTTTAGTCAAACAACTGCGCACTACGCTGGGACACACTAGATATTATAGGAAATTAATCAAAGGATATGCTCATATTACAACATCGATGGAGAAACTTTTGAAGAAAGACTGCCAGTTTAGTTGGATAGAGGAATGCCAACAGAGCTTCAACACACTGAAACAAAAGATGGTTACTGTGCCCATTCTGGTCTTTCTATATTGGAGTAAGGAGTTTCATGTGCATGTCGATGCATCTTCTATTGCATTAGGAGTAGTGCTGGCACAACCTAGAGAAGGAGATATTGACCATCCATTAGATTTTTCTAGCAGGAAGCTATCTACAACTGAAATTAATTACACCACTATAGAGAGAGAAGCATTAGCCATGGTGTATGCACTGCAGAAATTCCACCACTACTTGTTGGGAGGACACTTTAAAATGTTTACTGATCACTCTGTGCTGAAATACCTAGTCAACAAGCTAGTGTTGGGGGGGAGAATATGCAGATGGTTGCTACTATTTCAAGAATATGATTTTGAAGTTGTGGTTAAGCCAGGAAGAATGAACAAAGGTCCTGACCACTTGTCAAGGTTGGAACATGGCGAAGAGCCCACCAGTTTGGAGGATTCATTGCCAGATGCACAATAGCTAGCAATTAGAAATATTGATGACCACTTCGCTAACATCGTCCAGTTCCTATCAACAAGAATGACACCTAATGAGTATACAATTCCCCAGAAGAAACAACTAGTGGTGCGCGCTGTAGACTTTTCAATTATAGATGGACAACTATACAAGATGGGAACTGATGAGATATTAAGGAGGTGTTTTATGAAGAAAGAGCGACCATTGATCCTCACAGAAGCTCATGAGGGCATCGCAGGAGGACACTACGCAGGGAAGGCGACTGCGCAGAAGGTTCTGCAAGCTGGCCTTTGATGGCCTACCTTACATAGAGATGCTAAAGATTATGCCAGAGCCTACGATGTATGCCAGAGAGTTGGAAAACTATCTAGAAGAGATGAAATGCCATTAGCACTGCAGATGACCCTACAAGCATTTGAAAAGTGGGCCATTGACTTCGTGGGACCCATAAACCCACCAGGAAAGCGCACAAGAGCAAGGTACATCATTACTGTGACATAATACTTAACCAGATGGGTCGAAGCCACAACAGTTAAGGACTGTAGTGCAACTACAACTGCGTGCTTCATATTTTATGACATCATAACCAGGTTTGGATGCCCCAATATCCTTATGAGTGATCAAGGCACACATTTCATCAACAAGATAGTTGAAGCCTTGACTGAAGAATTTGTAGTCCACCATTAGAAGAGCACACCTTACCATCCGCAAGCAAATGGAACAGTTGAAGCATTCAACAAGATCTTAGAGACAACACTAATGAATATTTGTAGTGTGAACAAGGATGACTGTGATTTAAGAGTACCTGCAATACTTTGGGCTTATAGAACCACTTGCAAGAAATTAACAATGCATACCCCTTTCAAGTTGGTTTATGGTCTTGAATCTATTGTCCCGATGGAATACTTGGTGCCCAACTTATGAATTGCTGCATTTACATACATGGATGATACTGGCGATGTTTGAAAGAGTTTCACACAACTGGTTGAACTGGAAGAAGACAGATTTATTGCAAGATTCCATCAACAGGTTTAGAAGGAACGAGAGAAGGCCTATCATGACAGGCACATCAAGAAGAAGACCTTCAAGCAAGGTGATTTAGTACTGGTGTATGACAACAAGTTCCTGAAACATCCTGGGAAGTTCAGAATGCATTGGCTTGGGCCATATGAGATCACCTATGTCACAGAAGGAGGAGCTGTGCAACTGAAGACATTGAACGAAGAGTGGAAGGAAGGGTTGGTGAATGGGAGTCGGCTGAAGTTGTACTATGACAACCCATTGCCTCACAACTCTCAATAAAATAATGAATAACAGGGTATAGGTATCAGGTGCAGTTGAAACTGGGTACCAGAAACATAAAAGACAGTCTGCACTAGGATGGAAAGGAGGCATAGAGCAGAAAGCAAAGGCTGCATTGCGCAGTCTAAAATCGAAGCAAAATAGAAGGATCAGATCTGAAGTGCCTTGGGATGAGTCATAAGTAAGTGTTGGGGGCCTTTTGGCCCTTGATTATGGAAGCAAGTGAAGATCAAGGAAGAAAAGATGAAATGCGAACTTCACGGAAGACACAGTGAATGTCACTGGGTCGAAGTGAGCAAAAGAGAAGAAAAGATAGAGCGAAGCAAGGAAAAGTAAGTCATTGGATGAGGAGATCGAGAATGACATATCAACAAGGAAGAAGGATCGTGGACAACTCATCAAGCAGAAAAATCCATCGTTGGATGCTTTGGAGCACCGCGCGAGAATGAAGGAAAGATAGGCTGGCGAAGCCCGGAAAACGCGGGTCAAGTTGACCTAGGGTTTTAGACACCTAGGGTTTTGGTATCTAGGGTTTTGGCACCTATTTTTTGGCCTAAGGTTGTCGATGAGCTATTGTAATGTATAAATAAAGGTCAAGAGGACCTGGGTCTGGTTGGTATGATATTGTTGTTGATATGGTTGTATTGTGTTAAGAGAGATCATTGCATTGTGAGAGAGAGGTGTTGAATGTGAGAGCCTTCTGGTATTGTAAGACCTTCAGTTGGGTGTGAAGGTCAAGCCTTGCAGCTGGGTGTGCAGGAAGGGGAGTGAAAGAGAGAAGAAGAAAGAAGATTTGCTAGCTGAGAGCGCAGATAAGAACTGTATGATTTATATTAATATATCAGAAGCATATTTCTATGGACGTAGCCCTAGAGAGAGGGTGGACCACGTATATCTTGTGTTGTGTGTGTGATTAATGATTTGATATCTGTCATTGTTATATTGTTATTTTCATTGTTGTATTAGATCAGATCTATAGTTGTGCAGAGTAGATCCAGACTGATAAGTAATATATGTATGTTGCATTGTTCTATATCCACTTGATATTTCCCTTGGTTGTAGACATCTATGTCCTGCAACCCCCCATAGCTACTTCGGGTGAGACTGCATCTACTTCGCAGGTGTTACTGAAAGGGCCAGTAGTTAGGGCTTTTTGGTGCTCTCTTGGAGCCAAACCCTGGGTCTGCCCCTGTGCCAACAATTATTCTTTAGCATCCTTATGTAGTGTGGTCCACCAGAGCCCTATGCACAAAATATTATGCATTGTCACTTTACCTTCATAATTTCCTCCTGCAATACCTTCATGCACTTCTGAGAGTATCATTGGCCTTTCATGCTATAACACATAATGTCTTAATATTCCATTTGCACCAAGCTTGTATAAGTTCCCTGCAATTAACTGATAGTCTGTTTCTTTAACCACTAACTATTTCTTCTATGCATCTATCATGTCTGATGGGGCTATTCATGTACTTAAAAACTGCAGAATATCTATGAAGTAGTCATCCACCATTTTAACTACAAATAACTGTGCATCTGGA
>JASDQU010435625.1:17490-29754 GCA_032191745.1 Picea mariana
AATGTCATTCTACCCATCAAATCCTTAAATATTTGATCATAGTCCCAAACTGACTCGCTCTACACTTGTTTGATTTCCTTCAATTCTGTGATGTACTACGACTCAAACTTTGGCTTCTTGAACTCTTTGAAAAATACTTGTCTAATTTCTACTAAAGTCCTTGCTTGTCCTATAGATGTGGTACTATGCAGTTTCATATACCAGACTAATGCGTGGCCTCTAAGAGTTTTTTCCAATTGCATAATATTTATAGCCTCATCCTAAACATTCTTTGCATCCCAAATTGTCTCACGTATGAATAGATGTTTTTTTGGGTCCTTCGACCCAACTCCCTGAAACTCAAGCAATCTCAGTGTGTTGACTAATCCTGCCATGTTGTTTTGTGTAGTACCTCCCCTCGGCGATGTTTTTTGACTCTTACTCAACACACTGATTCCACTTCTATGGATACTGCTACTTTGTCTTCCTTTTCTAACTATAAGTTCTTTTGAAAAATCCTCAAATGTTACTTCTGATCTAGGTGATGCACATAGGGTTGTGAACTTAACACAAGATCTAGTTGTTGATAGTTTGGTTGTCATTGATTTCAACCCTTGAAGAAGCCTCGAAGGTATGGTTTTTGTACCTGAAGTTGACTAAGGAATATGGAAAATAAAGACAATGTAATTTCAAGGAAGAATATCATAGATGGATAGTACACGTCGTGCTATTTCCAGTGAGATGTGGAACACCTCGTGGTTCCTCATGGTTACAGAGATGTGGCCATGTAAAGTTGGAAGCTCGAAGAGTGGTTAATAAGCCCCTAGTTAGTTACAAGTCTTAGTCAAAGGATAAAGTGGTTGCAACAAGAAATCCCTAAAGTAAGGAGAGAGGTTACTATGAAAAAGTATATAAACACCTCAAGGAGTTATTCACAAGCACATTCACACACTTATTCATTGTTTATCTTTCTTGTGATCTAGTTATATTTTTGCTAAGGTTTTAGCGTCATTTTCTGAGGTATCAAAGGGAGGTCGAAGGAAAAAGTTTCGGAGTTGCAACAAAACCTAGTTTCTGAGGTGTATGCGGGTTGCAGGTTAGAAAGGCAGTGTGTGTACGTGGGCTATAGTGGAGAAAAGAGAATACGAAGGAAATAGAAGAGAAATTCCTGTACCTGTAAAAAGGATCATGCATGGTTGATTAGATGTTGGTACTAGGTCCCTAAAGGTATGAAGGAAGTCTACAAGTCAACATATATAAGTTTCAGGTTAACTACAAAGGTATTGGTATGGTTGTATACTTGTTTTGATGGTTACTTCTTGCCATGATATGGTGTATGCTTGAGGCATACTTGGTATGGTTGGTTTGGTATCTAGATATGATATATCTTGGTTGCTTGGTAGAGTGAGGAGCAGTCTTATATTTGGTTTAACACATGACATGGTTCTTATAATTCTTATCTTTGAGTTGATTGTATATGGTTGAGGCATATTCACATTGTATGGTGGAAAATGTATGAGGGACATGCATTGGTTCTTTGAGATACTTCATTGATGATATGGTACATATCTGCATATGGTTGATGGTATGGTATACGGTACAAGTTACACATGGACGATGCTCTAGTTCATGTTTCACTATTCTTTATTGATGTATCTTTGGTTCATGATTTATGCATGAGATAATATGTATGTTGGTATACAGTTGATGCATGGTATGGTACATGTGTTAGTTGGTTGATGAGACATTGACAGTCGTAATGATAGAGTGACAGTGACAGAGACAAAGTGACAGTGGAAAAGATAGAGTAACAGTGATAGAGATGGAGTGACAAAGATAGTGGCAGTGACAATGGCAGAGTTTGTGATAACGACAGTTGGTCTACACGTATACTTCAAGGCAACAAGATGGGGCAAGGATAGGTGTTTTTAGCCACCTTTCGGTTGGAGCCAGAGAACTCAAGGGGTTGTAGCCTCCTTCTGGTTGGATCCATAGAATTCAAGGAGTTGTATCTTCCTTCAGGATGGAGCCTGAGAATAGGGGGTTGGAGCCTCCTTCTAGTTGTATATGGAGAATTAGGAAGTTGGTGCTTCTAATGAATGTATTCTTTTGATATATAAGAAAATAATTATGTGGTTTTCTCCCATTTGGGTTACCGCGTAAATTCCGGTGTACTGTGTATCCATTGTGATGTGATGATGTTTATGATTATACTTATGATGATATATTGAACGCTAATGATAAAATATTGAATATTGTTGAAGAATATACCGTGGTTAAAAGTACTAAATTGCTCATTATTGATTCAACCCCCTTCTTAGTAATCCAACAATTGGTATCAGAGCAGGTTCTTCAAGAAGCAGTCTAACCACTAAAAGGAAATCATGGATCAGGATAGGATTGGGATACAACAATTTGATGGCGAGAACTATGCTTTCTGGAGTAGAAGAATGAAAAATTATATACAAGAACAAGGATTCAATGTTTTACGATCAATAGTAGATGGATACAAAGCACCTGCCACTCCCTCGACATATAGAGATGTAAATAAGCTTGAAGAAAATGATTCAAGGGCTAGAAATACCATCGAGAACTGTGTGACTCAAGTGATACATACCAATATTATGCATTGTTATTCCACAAAAGAAATGTGGGATAAACTGAAGACTATCTATAAAGGAGATACAAAAGTTAAGGAAGCTAAACTTCAAATTTTCAGAGCCAAGTTTGAACAATTGGATATGAATGAAGATGAAAACATAATATCCTACTTTCTATGATTCGACGAAATAGTAAATAGTATCAAAGGATTGGGAGACGAGAGAAAGGAACAGGTCATTGTTAAAAAGGCATTAAGATCTCTCCCAATGAGGTTTTATTAAAAAAATTCATCTCTAGAAGAAAGAGTGGACCTATATACAATGAGCATGGATGAGTTGCATGGGATACTCATAGCTTATGAGATGAGGACAGAGCAGGAAAATCTAGTCACAAAGGAAGAAGCATTCAAGTCATCCAAGAAGATGAAGAAGAAATACAAACAAAATCCAAAGTCAGACTATAGCTGCAACAATGATTCAAAGGAAGATGAAGATATGGATAACTTCGTTAGAAGGCTAAAGAAGGGAACCGAAATATATAAAGGTATGCTTCCATTGAAATGTTTTAATTGTGATGGTGTTGGTCATTTTGCTAATAAATGTCCCTATAAGAAAAATAAAGGTAATGAAGAAGATGACTCTAAAAAGAAAAAGAAAATCCAAAAGGGGAGAAGAAACAAAACCAAATTTTTCAAGAAAAGTCTTTGCACCAAGGAAAACAGATCCTCATTAGATGAAGATGAATTCAGTGACAATGATACATAAAGGGTGCTATTCATGGAAATAGAAGAATTTGATGAAGAAGTCTCCAAAGAAGAATGTGAAGAGGCATAAGTTAATTACAGGGAAGAATTGATATGTTCCATAGAAGATATAAATACAGAAAAGAAGAAAAAAAATCACCCCAAGAAGAACTAACGAAGAGAGAAGAATCTCATAACTCCAAATAAGTTGAGAAGACAATCACGAAGCTAAAAATCTAGGAAGAAGAAGACAAGATAATTAAAAAATCACTCAGAGGGCAGTTAGAAAAAATAGATAGGACCATTGAAGGATTGGAAGCTGAGATAGTCACTCTAAGAAAAGATCTTCAGAAGAAGGACATGCAACAAAACAACACTAGGATATTGGATAATATCATTAACAGTCAAAGACCTTACTATGATAAATTTGGATTGGGATACAATCAGATGCAGATAGAGAAAAGTTCAAGCTCCAAAATGATAGAGCAAGAAGCAGAACCAAAAAGCTATGCATAAGCCGTCAGAGGTCCCTCAAAAGAAGAAGACATGAAGAATCAAGGGGAAGATTACAGAGACACTGCACCACCTAGAAGATTTAGAAGTCTATATCAACATCAACCAACTATAGAAATACCTCAATAAGAAGAAGGATTCATAAGAGAGAGACCATTCAAAAGATATTCTACTCCCAAGTATCAAACTATTTTTCTTGGTTCATGTTATTCATGTTATAATTTTGGCCACAAAGATGTGAATTGTAGAGCCAATACCAAGAAAATAAGCAACAATGAGGGCTATACAATAAATAATTATCCAACAAGATCTCATGAAGCATAGAATAGAAACTACAAAAATTGATGAGGTAGAATGCTACAAGTGCAACAACTTTGGACATATGGCTAGAGATTGCAGAATCACTATTCCTCTAAGGGAACCAAAGAAGAATATCAACAGTCATAAGCATGAACTAAAAAGGATATGGATAAAAAAGTTGGGCGAATTCAACACTGAAGAATGCAATCTTTCTCTACAATCTCAACACAAGAAACATGGATGGTATGTTGATAGTGGATGCTCAAAGCATATGATAGGTGATAAAGACAAGTTTCTAACATTGAATAAGGAAAGAGATGGATCAGTTTCATTTGGGAATGACAACTTAGCTAGGATTATTGAAAAGGGAACAATCAAGCTCGAAAGTAAGGATGCCATGAAAAAAAATGTTTTACTAGTCGAAGACATGGAACACAATCTGCTAAGTGTAAGTCAAATGTGTGATCAAGGACACAAACTTGTGTTTGATTCAAAGNATAAATAATTATCCAACAATATCTCATGAAGCATAGAATAGAAACTACAAAAATTGATGAGGTAGAATGCTACAAGTGCAACAACTTTGGACATATGGCTAGAGATTGCAGAATCACTATTCCTCTAAGGGAACCAAAGAAGAATATCAACAGTCATAAGCATGAACCACAAAGGATATGGATAATAAAATTGGATGAATTCAACACTGAAGAATGCAATCTTTCTCTACAATCTCAACACAAGAAACATGGATGGTATGTTGATAGTGGATGCTCAAAGCATATGATAGGTGATAAAGACAAGTTTCTAACATTGAATAAGGAAAGAGATGGATCAATTTCATTTGGGAATGACAACTTAGCCAGGATTATTGGAAAGGGAACAATCAAGCTCGAAAGTAAGGATGCCATGAAAAAAATGTTTTACTAGTCGAAGACATGGAACACAATCTGATAAGTGTAAGTCAAATGTGTGATCAAGGACACAAACTTGTGTTTGATTCAAAGAAGTGTGAGATAAGGAAAGAAAAATCAGGGAAGTTGGTAGCTATAGCTGTAAGAACTCCAAGCAAAATATATGTTTTAAATGAAATAGGAAAGTAAAGACATTTCTTATGAAAGGACAATGAAAGTTAGCTCTAGCATAGAAGAATGGGTCACATAAATTTTGATAATCTTGTCAAATTGATAAAAAAGGAAGCAGTAAGAGAAATTCCCAAGATCTCGAACCCAATAAACATTATATGAAAGCATTGTCGACATGGAAACAGACCAAGACAAATTTCAAGTCAAAGGAATACTCCACAACAAAAAAGCTGGAGATTGTACATATTGATCTAATTGGACCAACAAGAACATAAGGATTTAAAGGTGAACAATACTTCATGCTACTAGTTAATGAATACACAAGAATGACTACGGTTTTCTTTCTAAATAAGAAGTATGAGGCATTCAAAAACTTCAAGACATATAAGGAGAAGGTTGAAAATGAGACAGAGTTGAAAATAAAGTGTTTGAGATCAGACAATGGAGGATAATTTACATCAAAGGAGTTCATGGAATTCTACAATGAGCATGGGATAAAGAAGAAATTCTTAGTAGCTAGGACACTTCAACAAAATGGAGTTGTTGAAAGGAAGAACAAAACAGTACAAGAAACAACCAGAACCATGTTAATGGATTTCAAGTTGACATATGTCTTTTGGGTACAAGCAGTGCATACAACAGTTCACATTCAGAACAAAGGGATGCTCATAATTAACAACAATAAGAATCCATATGAACTATGGAAAGGAATACTAGAAAATGTGAAGCACTTCAGAGTTTTCAGAAGCAAATGCTACATCGAAAGAGAAGATGGAAGAATTGGAAAATTTGATTCTCAAGTCGATAAAGGCATACTAGTTGGGTAGTCAAGCAAAATGAAAGCATACAAATGTTTTAGTATGAGACACAACAGAATAGTAGAAAGCATCAATGTGACGATTGATGAGATAGATGGATGAAATATAAAAGACAGTAGAAAATTTTCAGTGAAACATGATCACGAAGAAGATTTGAAAGAATAGCAAGAAGATAAAGAATCAGACGAAGAAGAAGAGCAACCAAAAGCAGAGAAAGAACAACATGATCTTCAAGCACCTCCAAAGACACCCAACAGACAATTGCAAAAAAATCATCCATTAGAACATATTATTGGAAATAAATATGCAGGAGTTGAAACCAGAAGACAAATCCACTCACTAGATCAACAACATCTAGCACTAATATCTACTATTGAGCTGAGAATTTTTGAAGAAGCCAGTAAGGATGAATTATGGATCAAATCTATGGATGAAGAGTTAGACCAGATAGAAAAGAATGAAACTTGGAAACTGGTTCCAAGGTCGAATAACAAAAATGTAATCGGTACAAAGTGGGTCTTCAGGAACAAATTGAATGAGGATGGAAAAGTTACTAGGAACAAATTGAACGAGGATGGAAAAGTTACCAGGAACAAAGCAAGACTGGTATAGAAGGGATACTCTCTAGTTGAAGTTACAGATTTAGAAGAGACATTTTCCCTAGTTTCTAAGATGGAAGCAATCAAACTGATACTAGCCTATGCACGCTCCAAGAATATTAAAGTGTATTAGATGGATGTAAAATCGACATTCCTAAACGAAGATCTAGAGGAAGAAGTATAAATTGAGTAGTCAGAAGGATTTCAATTGTCATAGAAGGAAAATTATGTTTGCAGGTTGAATAAAGCCTTATATGGTCTCAAAGAAGTCCCCAGGGCATGGTATTCAAAGTTGGAAATATACCTACAACAACAAGGGTTCACGAAAGGGAATATATACAACAATATCTACATAAAGGTAAATCAATATAGTATCATGTTAATTGAAGTTTATGTTGATGATATTATTTTTGGAAGTGATGACGACAGGACGAGTCAAAAGTTTTCCAAAGACATGCAGAATGAATTTTAGATGTCTTTGCTTGGATATTTTTCTTTCTTTTTGGGTCCTCAGATATATCAGAGAAACAAAGGTATCTTTATCTCTCAGTCCAAGTATATCAGAGAAATGTTGAAGAAGTTTGGAATGATAGATTGAAAACCAGTTAGTACTCCTATGAAGACCAGTTGTAAGTTAATTAAGGATGGTGATTCTAAGGACATAGATCAGAGAAAATAGATATCGATGATTGATAGCTTACTCTATGTGATAAATTCTAGACTAGACGTAATGTAGGAATTTGGACATGTTGCAAGGTTTCAAGAAGCACCAAAGGAATCACATGTTATGGAAGTGAAGAGGATATTTAGATACCTTAAAGGTACAAAAGAGTTTGGATTATGGTATCCAAAAGGGAAGGATCTATCTCTTTTTTCCTACAAAGATGCATATTGGGCAGGTTGCATTGATGATAGAATAAGTACAAATGGAGAAAATTTCTACTTGGGTGAGTTCTTGGTATCATGGTTAAGCAAGAAATAGTCATCGATATCTTTGTCCACAACAGAGGCAAAATACATTGCAGGAGTGACATGTTGTACTCGGGTTCTTTGTATGAAGTAGACTTTGAAGGATATACAGGTAAAGTATGATGAGCCCATTTCAATACTTTGTGACAACACCAGTGCCATCAGTATATCCAAGAATATAGTGATTCATTCTAAGACAAAGAATATTATAATCAAGTATTACTTTCTCCAAGAACATGCTATAGAGAAAAACATCAGACTAGAGTATGTTGGGAAAAAAGAGTAGTTTGTAGATATCTTCACCAAATTGCTTACAAGTGAAACTTTTGAGTATCTATGACAAAAGCTTGGAATAGTTTCTTCCTCACAATAATCCACATGACATAAAACTTAACAAGAGAGGGGGATAGAAATAGAAGTCTTGAAGAGTTCAAGTAACAAATTATTTTGAATGATTTACATATAGATTAGAGAGTTACACAAGGAAGCACCATGAAGAGAAAATTCAGTAGAGACAACATAGGCCAATAGATAGGGGAGACACCCAAGAGGGGGATTACCCTTTTCCATCGATGTCAAAGGGGGAGAGATAGAGAAAGGCATGGATATATAGAGAGAGTAGCATGCAGATAGGGGGAGCGATTGTCACATGAGGAGCATGGGAATAAGTGTTTTCATGTCTAAGTGTTGCCATCAATTCCAAAGGGGGAGGAATAGAGACAGACAGAGAGTAGTATGCAAACAGGGGGAGTGATTTTCATAAGGGTATCATGGGTATAAATGTTGTCATGCCTACTTTTTTCCATCAATGCCAAAGGGGGATATTGTTGATAGTTTGGTTGTCATTGATGTCAACCCTTGAAGAAGCCCTGATGGTATGGTTTTGGTACCTAAATTTGACAAAGGAATATGGACAAGAAGGATAATGTAATTTCAAGGAAGACTATCATAGATGGATAGTACATGTCATTCCATTTCAGATGAGATGTGGAACACCACGTGGTTCTGCGTAGTTAGGGAGATATGGCCTTGTAAAGTTGGAAGCCCCAAAGAGTGGTTAAGAAGACCCTAGTTAGTTACAAGTATTAGTCAAAGGGAAAAGTGGTTGCAACAAGAAATCCCCAAAGTTATAAGAGAGGTTACTATGAAAAAGTATATAAACACCTCAAGGAGTCATTCACAAGCACATTCACACACTTATTCATTGTTTATATTTCTTGTGACCTAGTGATCTTTTTTCTAAGGTTGTAGCATCATTTTCTAAGGTAGAAAAAGGAGGTTGAAGGTGAAAGTTTCAGAGTTGCAACAAAACCTAGTTTATGAGGTGTACATGGGTTGCAGGTCAAAAAGGGAGTGTATGTACGCATGCTATAGTGGAAAAAAGAACGTATATACATGGGAAATAGAAGAGAAAGTCACGTACCTGTAAAAAGGCTCATGAATCATTGAATAGATGTTGGTACCAGGTCCATAAAGGTCTCAAGGAAGTCTACAGGTAAACATCTTAGAGTTCCAGGTCAACTACAGAGGTATTGGTATGGTTGTATACTTGTTTTGATGGTTACTTCTTGTCATGATATGGTGTATGCTTGAGGCATACTTGGTATGGCTGGTTTGGTATCTGGATATGGTATATCTTAGTTTCTTGGTAGAGTGAGGAGAACTCTTATATTTGGTTCAACACATGACATGGTTCTTATAGTTCTTATCTTTGTGTTGATTGTATATGGTTGAGGAATATTCATGTTTTATGGTGGCATATGTATGAGGAGCATGCATTGGTTCTTTGAGATACATCATTGATGATATGGTATAGATCTTCATATGGTTGATGGTATGGTATATGATACAGGTTACACATGGTTGATTCTCTAGTTCATGATTCACTATGATTTATTGATGTATCTTTGGTTCATGATTGATGCATGAGATAGTATGTATGTTGGTATACAGTTGATGCATGGTATGGTACATGTGTTAGCTGGTTCATGAGAAGATATAGGTTGATGATACAATGACAATGACATAGTGACAGTGACAGTGACAGAGTGACAATGACAGAGAAAGAGTGACAATGATAGTGACAGAGACATATTAAGAGTGACAGACATAGAGTGACAGAGACAATGGTAGTGACAGTGGCAGAGTTTGTGATAGCGACAGTTGGTCTACACTTATAATTTAGGGTGGTAGAACGGGGCAAGGATAGTTGGTTGTATCCACCTTTCAGTTGGAGCTGGATAACTTTAGGGGGTTGTAGCCTCCTTCTGGTTGGAGCTAGAGAATTCATGGAGTTGTAGCTTCCTTTAGGTTGGATCCTGAGAATAGGGGTTTGGATCCTCCTTGCAATTGTTTATGGAGAATCAGGAAGTTTGTGCTTCCAATGAATGTATTCTTTTGATATATAAAAAAAACATTCTGTGGTTTTCTCCCATTTGGGTTTCCACGTAAATTATGGTGTATTGTGTATCTATTGTGATGTGATGATGTTTATGATTATATTGTTGATGATATGTTGAATGATAATGATAAACTACTAAATATTGTTGAAGAATATACTGTGGTTAAAAGTACTAAATTTCTCATTACTGATTCATCCCCCCTCTTAGTAATCCAACACCAATCTGAGTAGGAATTATTGACTCTTCTATTATAGGACTGAACTAGGAATTCTCTTCCTCTCCTTCTAGGTGCGATATTTATACAATCTAGACTATTGTGTAAGGTTCTCTCCTCTTGTACTCACTGCACGAATCTCCTTTCGCAACCCCAATATTCAACCTCTTGTACCTTCTTCCACTGTACAGTAATCCAAACTCATCTTCCTCTTCTGATACACCTTCTTTGTTTCTCTGCATCCTCAATCCCTCCCTTCCTTCTTCATTTCTTCCTTCATTCTTTCCTACCTTAATAATATCCTATAGTCATCCCCCAATTACCCTATGTGTCTAAATCCCCCTAGCCATCAGATTCCATCATCATTACACACTTGTCACACAACAACATATTTATCTAGGTAGCCAATGCTTTCATAAACCTTTTGCATGGTCCTTTAAAGAAATCCCTTTATGAAACACTATATAACTGTGTAAAATGTATTCAAAATTCCATAATATAAACCCCCAATATGTTTTTCAACTAGAGATCAAATTCACAAGAAGTATCGTTACTTATAGAATCCATCTGTCTTTCCAACTCATGAATCTAGTTCCTCGACACTGCAGTTCGGTACCTTCTAGTATTCTCCACTAATATTTCTAACCACTCATTCAAGATAATAAGAAATTTTCCAAAGAAAATATCATGCAGCTTTGTGTACACATACCTTTGCATCCATTGCTCATTGGTCATTCAAGGGTTTCTATTCTCTTTTCGAGCAAATTCATGTTCCTTTCTTTCTATCCATCCAATGATATCTTTCTTAGTCAGCCTCCAAAACATTCCCTCAATCACATATTTTTGGTCCTATCAATGAAACCATTTTTTGGCTTATGATTGTAAGAACCTAGGTTCAGTTTATTCTACCAACAAACCTTGTAGACACAAACCCTTTCAAAATCACCTACATGCAAGTAAAGTCTCACCCAAGGAATCTATTGGGGTTGTATAAACCAAGTTTCTGCAGGGATGAGGGGATGTGAGGCCATTATCATGTTTATTCCTACTTATCTACCTTGTGCATCGTATTATTTGTCCCTTTTCCCTTGATTAATTAGTAAACTTTAATTATGCAACATCATTGTGACACATAAATTATTTTTTGTAACATGTGTCTTTGTTGCGCATCAATCATATAATAAATATATATAGATCTAGTCATGCATAGATGGAACATTCATAAACAATCACATAAAAAGAAATCCAGAAACAAAATTTAACGTGGTTCACTCAAATCTTGGGCTACGTTCACAATGAATGACTTCTTTATTCTTCTTTATGAAATCATTTTAGGCTTACACATTGTGCTTACAATAGATATATCATGATATCCTTTCCCATCCTTCCTAGTCACTCTACAGTGCAATCCTCTCTCTCCAAAACCCTCCATAAGCCTTAAGACATAAACTCTCTTTCATTCTCAGTCTATTCTCTCAATAGAAACAAATTTCATCACGTGGTTCACTCAAATCTTGGGCTACGTTCACAATGAATGACTTCTTTATTCTTCTTTATGAAATCATTTTAGGCTTACACATTGCGCTTACAATAGATATATCATGATATCCTTTCCCATCCTTCCTAGTCACTCTACAGTGCAATCCTCTCTCTCCAAAACCCTCCATAAGCCTTAAGACATAAACTCTCTTTCATTCTCAGTCTATTCTCTCAATAGAAACAAATTTCATCTTTCATCCTCCTATTCACTCAACATAAACAACCTATTGTCTCACTCTCTTAGAGAACTCCATTCTTTGCAACCCAGTACATATTGATACATCGAATTTAGGGCTCAAAAGCCTATTTTCATATCCCAAAACACTATGAAAACTCATGATTACAACTTATGACAACTCATTGTTCAGGGGGTCTTTTCCTATATTTACGCCTGAATGCTGCTTTTCCATTCCCGACTATTGTTCTTCCTTCTTTTGCTCGTCTATCTGATTTTGCATGTCTAACTATTGTCCTTCCTTCTTTTGCGTGTGCCCTCATTCTTCATT
>JASDQU010435626.1:14341-26152 GCA_032191745.1 Picea mariana
TTAACATTGTTTGTCGTGGATTTCATTCAGTTAACATTATTTTTTCCACCATAAAGGAATTTCACAAGGCTTTGCACTACACTTTCCAAATATTGTTTATTTTTAATCTTTAACATGAGAGTCTCTCTTACCATACAAGTCCTCTGGGTAAATCACTTCCTAATAATTTCAAGGAGAGCCAAGAATTAACCTTACAGAGGCTTTCTATGTTCACATTGTGATGTAAGAGACAATCATATCATTATCACTATTTAGAAGGAGTGTATATTTTATTAATCCCTTAAAATCGTCAAATGAGCAACTATATGAATGGTATCATGAGATATGATTGTAACCTTTACCACTTAGAGATGTAGGAAAGTAGTGTTGTTTGGTAAATTGTAATGCATATTTTGTGATACATATTTTGTTATATTCACAATGATCGAGATATGTTGCATTATGAAAAACATGGTTTTTTTTTTGGGTTCATCTTGTACATATGAATAAGTTTCGTAGCTCTATTCACTAATTAAATATGGTAAAGAAGTTTTTACATTTGTTTTGTGGAATTATCTTGGATTTCATTATATAATTAAAATTTTATCAACATAGCTTAAATCATTTGGAATTATTATATGCTAATGTATATAACCACTAAGTTTTTCAAGAATTTGGTGGGAGTTTGTAATTGTGGTGGATGGAGCCATCTAGTATGGAAAAATTCTTTAAAGATTATGGGGAGATTTTGTGGCAGTGGTTGTTGGAGTGACATATTATGACACTTTTTCAATGGTAAGGTTTCTGAAAATTATGGTGGCTTCCGAATGGTGCTAATAAAAAATGAATGAAGGATTATGAAAATATTATAGTGTGAATGGAAGCCAAATAATTTATTTGGGAAAAATTTATAGCTGATTTGGAAAATAATTAATGTAATGATTAAAACCATCTAAAATTGTGCTAAAATTGTGCTAGAATTAGTGTTATGCTAAATTATGGTTTGTATCAAATATAAACACCTCCTACTTAATGCAAAATATGACCTAAATTGCTTTTACTTCTAATGTCATTGCTTATAATAAAAGTGCCATATAGAATGGCATAGACCAATAGGAGAAAGACAAAGTATAAACATAAGTAACTCAAAGACATTGAAAATAAATAATAAAAGTAATATGTTTTATGAGATAAAAAATAAATAAAAGTGCCATATAGAATGGCATAGACCAATAGGAGAAAGACAAAGTATAAACATAAGTAACTCAAAGACATTGAAAATAAATAATAAAAGTAATATGTTTTATGAGATAAAAAAATCGAAAAAGTCTATAAGAAGGCAATTTTTTTAATGGAGAGATTGGTGGTCAAACAACAATTTGTGCTCCCGAGGTACTAAATCAGAATGCATAATATAAGAGTGGTAGAACCCATAAATTACTTAAACTTTTTAAGTGTAGATAATATATGTTTAATGGAAAGATTGGTGGTCAAACAACAATTTGTTCTCCGGGGTAATAAATCAGAATGCATAATATAAGAGTTGTAGAACCCATAAATTATATAATTTATTTAAGTGTAGATAATATGTGGTTAGACATAGACTTCTTTCTATACCTAACTCACCCAAATTTTTATAATGTAAACGATCCCCTCGGTTCCTAAAAACAATGCATGGTGTTATGAACAATACTTCATCTGCAAATGATTAAAAAAGTTGAATAATAGCTTTTGAAAAGCATTGTTATTATTACCAGGATCTCTCTATGGAAGCATGAAACTTTTGAGACTAATTTGTGTGTAAGAAACTAAACCCATCGACCAGAAAATGTTTTTGGAAGTTGTTAAATTTATAGTGCAGTACGTCACAATTGAATTGGTTGACATCAAATGCAATCTGTCCGTGGGAGGAGAAAATTTGAAAATTTGACAGGCACCACGAGCGCAATTTAGTTTGCATCCTTTCAAAAGTATTTGTACAGCCGCGTACTCTTGCACGCTCGATTGTTAGTGTCTCTTTATTAACATGTTCTCACCAATTATTTTAATGCGGGACATTATTGTTCGTAAATTTCATCATTGTCACATTGATTTCGATCAACCCATTGAATGTCCATTTACAAGCCCAAAAGTTTGAATTAACCCATCATTGTCCACGCATTTGGACCACCAGAGGGATGTCATTTTGACCTAAACTATTGGCTAAGCGAACTAAAGTACTATATATGCAATACATTAACAAAAACTATAAAAAATCTTTGGATTAAGGTGTGGGGTAGCAAATTACTAAACATCCATTTTTATTATTTTTGGTAAATTAGTAAAAAAAAAATAGATCAATTTTATAGGAAGAAAATGAAATTTATTTTAATTAAATATATATTTTTATTGATGAAGATGATGAGAATGATTAATAGACCAATTAGTCTCTCATATCTTTAAGAAGGTAAAATATTACTTTGATTTTTTTAAAATTGTATTTCAATGTATTTTTATAAGTGTTCCAAGATCACCATAGTTTTGATGACTAAAAAGGTTATGAAGATTTATATTCTCACAAATATTTTTTAATTGGTATCTAATATAGGTATAAGCAAGGAAATCGAAAAGGAACTATTTTTCATCTTCTACCATCATAGTGAGAAGTGTTTTTCAACTTCTACCCTCATAATATAACAAAGAAGAAATATAAAAACATTTTATAATTCAATATTAAAAAAATTGTCATGTTCTTATATTTATATTATTAATCTCATAATAAATTTAATGTAAAATAAATAATATTCATATTTATATCTATAACTGTAAATAGATAAAATATTATATTATAAAAGTAAATCACATCAATTATTTTAAAAAGGGATAGTGATATCATTTTTTGGTAATATGTTTTTTATAAATGCATAGCTATATCAATTGTGAGCTACATGATAATCTATTTTAATTCCAAATCTCTTATAATCTATTTTAATTTCAATTATTTTAAAAATGATAGTGATATCATTTTTTAGAAATATGTTTTTTATAAATGCATAGCTATATTAATTGTGAGCTACATAGTAATTTATTTTAATTCCAAATCTTTTATAATCTATTTGAATTTTAAATATTTTAAGTATATAGACATTTGTATCTCAATTGTTTTTATCCTTCTCAATATTTAATAATAAATTTGAAATTATGATAAACTTGATATTAATATAATTACATAAAAATAAATAAATAAAATATAACAATATATATAACAATTAATATAATTAAATTACTAATTACTAAAATTAAACTACTAATTGAGAAATTGAAAAATATAAGGTAAAAAAATTCAAATAAAATGTCGCCTCAACATAATTAGAATTAACGATATTTAACATAAATAATTGATGATGGTGATGATGATGATGATTAATGTCCACTAAAATCGAATTGGTCTATCGGATCTTAAGAGGGTAACTGATTACTTGTGATTCTTTATAATTTTGTTTATGTGCTTGAAAAACATTAAGAGAAGCTTCCCAAGATCACCATACTGTCGTTGAGTTAAGAGGTTAGGAAGGTTGGCAGTCTCACAAATATTTTTAAAATGATATCTAATATGGGTATAGGATGGACAATCTAAGAGAAAGTGTTTTTCATCTTCAACCTTCTTAGTATCACAAACGTGACACACTCTTTCATCCCATGGTGTTTTAGGAATTGGCCAATGCCCAGTTTCACTATGGAGCTCGTGATAATTTGTTCTTATCTTAGCAATGCTTATTTTTTTTCTTTACACTTGGAAAAACAGATAGATAATTTTGATCTTCTAGATTAGGGTTGATTACATCCTTATCACGCCACATTTTCTCCTTAAATTTTGATTTGACGTTTTTTTAATAGTATCTTTATTCTACAAAATGGTGTCTTCCATGACCCCCCGATATTTTATCCAAGACTGAGCATCTTTATGCCATCCTTGTTTGAGTTGATGTTGGTTATTACTCAATTTTGATGCAATTTTAGGAAGCCTCTGGTCTTCCATGTTGTTTAACTTGTTCTTATACATTATGTACACTTATTTTTAATATCATCTAAACAATTCCCTCGACTGAGGAAGCTAGTGGAATTAACTTGGAGAGTTGTAAATTGTTGCATATCAAAATGGATGAACTAGTAACATTGAACAACTTAGCAGTGGGATTTCCTAAGTACAAAGTCCTTTAAATTGTTTGGAAAATCTAAACTAATATGTATAGAAAATGTAAATTAGTATGTATGGGATGAGAACAGTTTATTAGTGTGCTTTCGCAACTATCTAACTATTAAATTCCTCAAATGATTTGGAAAATATAAATCAATATGTATAGAAAATGTAAATTGGTATGTATGGGATTTAGTTGTAGCAATCCATATTATTAAATATTAAATTTTAATTTAAAATTTATCATGTGTCAATATAGATTAAATATTTAAAGGCTTCAAAGTTTTTTATTATTATTGAAACTAATATTTTTGTTATTAATAGTTTTTTAATTGACATGTGTTAATTCTATGTTGAAGATGGAAGGAATTACACATCTCCCTCATACTAGGATGTATAAAGCACCTATACATGGAATACGAAATGATTTATTTTCAACTATTTTACATTTCTATGTATATAATGTTAATATACAATTAATTTACTTAAGCTAGACATTCAAATATTTTTATTGTTGATATTTTTTTCTATGCCACTTGTCAACTCCATGTTTAATGCTAAAGGAATTATACACTAAAGCTATATAAAGCACCTTTTGATGCAATAAGAAACTTTTTATTTTTATTTTGGCTTGTTATATAAATTGAAATACTTTATAAATATGGATCACAATGAAACACCTTTATGTTATTAATATCATTTTAAAATTATAAGTGGATATAAAATTATCTCTATCTATATAAGTTAATATAAAATTGGGGTTAGCCATCAAAGTTATGTAAGGATATTGAGGATTTGGATTTATGGTTAGGGTTAGCATTATGGGAGGGAATGATGCACAAGATCCATTCTAATTTGTTTTCATATATAGGGAATGGATAAATGATGTGAATTATATAGATAATGAAATGAAAGGGATTAATATGAATAGAAACACACACCCACACACACAAATATTGTAGAGAACATAGTAATACAATGAAGCCAAAATTTGATTAATGAATGAAATAGAAGACTATAAAATGCAAAGCAATACAAACTAGATAGAATGGTGGTATCTTATCTCTGAAGAGAGAGGTGTTGGCTAGACTCATTCACGAGAAGACATTACAAGAGGAAGAAATGTAATTTTAACATAAATTACTAAACCCTAAGAGGGAAAAATTGTAAAGATCCAAAACCCTAACACTGGGAGATGAAGCACCAAAAGGATTGTAGGCGCCAAGGTCGCTAGTCAATACATCAAGTTCCTGAGCATGCAACTTATGCATACAATCTTAGTTTAGGGTGCACTGTAAATTGTTAGAAATATATAACTGAGGAGTACAATTATTGATAAGTTTAAGTAGGCCATAGTCATCCGAGGCCCTTGAATTGACAAAAAACAATGTTCAAGGCCTCAAAATTTCCCTAGAAGTTTAGAACATCTAAAACTATACATAGAAAAAATACCAAAATGGAGAACTATGTTGAGTCAGTGAAAGAGGTGGGTGGCCACTCATGTACACCTGGATCAATCCAACCCCATTAGGAATAAGTGGTCCCCATTGCATCAAGTTCCCTCATTATATAGGGAAACTTTTGCTGAATTTGACTCATAGTGATCCAGTTGCCTTGGTGAAGAAGTTGTCATACTATGATAACCCGATAAAGTTGTATATATTGTTGGTGGATTCCAGTCATATTGGTGTCCATGATCTAATCAATTTTATCCTACTCAATGCAGTTAGAATTGAGTTATATAGGGGGGAAATTCTCAACCACCTCCAAAGTGTGTAATAGGGATGGAAAATGTGGTCAAAGTAGCTCCCCATTAAATATTGGGTATAAGCCAAGGAAAGGGGGAATACTTGATTCAAAATAATTCTCCCCACAAAATTTGTGATGGTTTAAGTCTCGTCTCAAGGTGGTATAACCTTCTCATGGGGGTATATGAGGTGTTCTTTCTACAAATACAACCACACCTTATCACCAGCTTGAAACTTGTGTGGAACCCGATGTTGGTCATGTCACTTATTAAACTTGGCATTGGCTCTCTATAGGATATCATGAATCTGTGGTTGGATGTCTTGGATTTTTTCAACAAATTCGGTTTCTCTATTTACCTCAATTTGATCATTGCAGGAGTCTTCATGTGAATATGCAATGGACATAGTTATATCAATGAGGGCTAGTGGATAGAACTCGAACAACACTTGGAAAGGACTGTGGACAATAGAGCTATGGAGGGATATTTTGTATTTATGTTGAGCATATGGAAGAATCATATCCCATATAAGTGAAGGCTTGGAGTTTTCTTGAAAAGGATGTGCACAATCATCCTATTGACCACTACTACTTTACATTTATTTAGGGGTGGAAGGTAGTCAATTTGGTCAGCTTGGAATCCATCAAAGACCATATGTTGGACCAAAATGTACTAAGGAACCTACTGTTCCTATCGAAAATAATGTTTCGTGGTTGTAACACACATAACCTTAACTTTGTAAAAAACCCAACCTTCTAACCCTAATTAGGTTGGTGGTGCGTACACAATTTCTCTTTTATTTTCTCTAAATTTCCATATTAAAAAGTACCTATAAAACCAATTCTAAGATCATAATATAGTTCTTCTCATCGAGATATTTCCAACTATTGTAATTAATCTCAAATCCAAGTACTATATTGAAAGTTATGACCTCTTAATGTTATCTATCGTTTCCAACTAAAATCCACCTCATATGTACATGAGTCCCACATAGATCGATGTCATATGTACCATCCAACTTGGTGCCAATAGGGTGTTGAGGTCGCAAGAAATGTAAAACCTTGTGTGGCATGTCTTGTCCAATATCCAATGGTCATAACACACCAACCAACAAGCAAAACAAAAATATAGTACCAAAACAAATATGGAAATATGGAGATTTGCATTTTCTCAAAATGAAACAAAACTAACTATTAGAATCTGGATATTTGGATATTTGAAGCTGCGAAACCTTAAGTTGGAACCTTTCTCATCCGAGAGTTCAGGGTGATATACCTCATTTTATTATAGAACTAGAAAAAGAACCCTTAAACATATAGATATATGTTCCTAAGACACCTATCGGTGAACCTTAACACATATGAAATGCGAGATCTAGAGAATTTCAAAGATCCCTTTTTACAAAAAATGGGATCTGGATGTGGAACCTCGACTGAGAACCTTAACACATCCAAAGAATCAAGATCCTGAGAAATCCATAATTCCATTTTTATAAAACATTAGATCTAGATGTATAACTAAAACCAAAGACACATAAACATGATGTGGCATTCCATGTAGTATGACACCTCATAATTTGACTAGATGCCAAGCTAATGTGGCATGATGATGTGGCATCGACACATGGCTAGTGACCTATTAGTTTCATATGGATAATAGGACATGGAATGACACATGGATAATGACATGGCATGGAACATGGAGGTTGATTTCATCACATCCTCCAGGCCTTTGACAAAATATTGTGCTTTCCAAAATGCACATTATTGCAAAATACAAATTTCTAGATATAGATATGATGTCACATATTTGACACATGTCATGACACCCTACATGACATGTGGACCATGAAATAAGATGAGAAATGTGGATGCTAATGTCACATGTAACCTCATCATGGGTACCTTTCTATTGAAACCTTAACAAATCTGAATATCTGATATCCAAAGATATATGATTACTGATTTAATTGAAAAGTTGGATTTTCTGATTCAGATATGAAGTCATCCATGATACATGTCCAAATATTGTTAGGACATGCATATCACTCACATATCGACACATGGACCATGAAACATTGACTCCAAAGGCCATGGGGAACATTCCAACATGGAACTATTCCTTTGTTAAGAACCAAATATCAATATATCATAGAAAAACCTCAGAATAAGTACTCAACGCCTTGAAAAAGGGAGAAAATTAGATAATAAGCCTCTTTGAGGGGGCAACGTCCTTATGCCCACATAAATGTACAATTCCAAGATGATTCCAAATGAAAATGTATCCTTCGTATATATAGGAGACTAGGAGGTATAATTACAACTAATGGAATAAAGCTGACATAAATAAAATAACATTACTAATGTAATATGCCCCAATTAAGGGGTAATGAGCCAATATTAGGGCTTAACATGCCCATCCCCTTGAGAGAAGTGTTGTTCACAACGTTTGAGTAACTCTGAATGCTTCTGTATAAAATATTCATCTTCCCAAGTGGAATCTTCAGCCGATAGTTTCCTCCATTTAATGAGATACTCTGAAATGGATCTATTCCTCAGCTGGCGAACTCTTCTGTCAGTGATGGCATTAGGCTCCAATATGATTTTTCATTCCTCGTCAAGTTTTGGAAATATAGTTTGAACAGGTATCTTGTCACCTATAGCCTTCTTTAAGCATGAAACATGGAAAACTGGGTGTACTCGTGAAGATGCAGGAAACTCCAATTTGTATGCCATAGTACCAATTTTTTGCAACACCTTATAAGGGCCATAGTACTTTGGTGATAATTTATTATCCTTTTTGGCTTGCTTGAGGGACATCTGTTTGTATGGTTGTAGTCTTAAAAACACCCAATCCTCTACTTCAAAACTTATTTCACTACGATGTTGACCTACTTGTTGTTTCATGAGATTTTGTGCCATGGTCAGGTTTTCCTTTAAGATTTGGAGAACTTGTTGTTGATGCTCGATGTGATCTTCCACTGCTTGAACCTTAGATTTTTATTTTAGAGAAGAAGTGATGGAAGGAGGGTAGTATCCATTGAGTGCCATAAATGGTGTCATTTTTGTTGCAATATGAAAGGAAATGTTATACCACCATTCTGCCAAGGGTATCCATTTGAACCATTGTGTTTGTTTATTAGAGACAAAGAAATGAAGGTAGTCTTCCATACATTTGTTCACTATCTTGGTTTGTCCATAAGATTGAGGATGATAGGATGAGCTATGAGCCAATTGATACCCAAATAAGAAAATAATTCTGTCTAAAAATGTCCAGTGAAGATGGGATCTCTGTCACTTACAATAATATTTGGGCTGCCATGTAGCTTTTGAATTGTCTCCATGAATGCGGTGGCAAATGTACTAGATTTTAATGGATGAGAGAGTTCACAAAAGTGTGTGTACTTGGTTAGTCTATCAACAATCACCATGATGAAACTATTTCCTTCAGATTTCGGTAACCCTATGATGAAATCCATGGAAACCTCCTCCTAGCACTAACTTGGGATGGATAATGGTTGTAAAAGACCTGGGGTCTTAATTGTTTCCACCTTATTTTGTTGGAAAACCAAACATTCTGCCACAAACCTTTGAACATCAGTTTTAAGGACATCCCAGAAGAAAAACTTCTTGACTCTATGGTAGATTTTCAAAAATCCTGAGTGTCGTCCTACTAGAGAGGTGTGCAATTCCAATAATGCCTTTTGTTTGAGTTAGGATTTCTTACATAAATATAAGCGATCTTTGTACCATAGTGAATCATTTTTCAATGTAAATATATCTGATGCACTGGAATCCTGCTGCAACCTTTGAATGGGAGTCCACACTTTTTTGTCATTCTTCCATTCATCCCTTGCTTCTATTATCCAATCGAGTTGGATGATCGAGATAGCACAGAGAAATGCCTCAACATCTTCATCCTTTCTTGAGAGTGCATCTACCAAAACATTTTTCTTCCCCTTTTTATAGATGATTTCAAAATCATAACCCAATATCTTGGTTACCCACTTTTGTTGTTCTTTTGAAGAGATAGTATTTGTTCCAAGAAGTATTTAAGACTATCATGATCTATTTTGACCTTGAAGTGCCTACCTATTAGGTAAGGATGCCATTTCTTCAAAGAATGTAGTATTGCCATCATTTCCTTCTCATAAATGGGTTTGTGTAAGTCCTTTCCCTTGAGTGGTCGACTTTCAAAATCCAAGGGCCTTCCTTCTTGCATTAGGACAACACCAATTCCATTTCCCAAGGCATCACATTCCACAATAAAGGTTTTTGTGAAGTCTGGAGTGGTCAAGATAGGAGCTTTGCACATCACCTCTTTAAGTTGTTCAAAAGATTTAGTTTCCTTTGGAGTCCATGAAAATGCATCCTTCTTAGTTAGTTTCGTTAAAGGTGCTACTATTCTTATATAGTGCCGAACAAACTTGCAATAGTAACCTATCAAACCCAAAAATCCTCTAAGATTCTTCAATGTTTTGGGAATCAACCAGTCCATCATGGCCTTAATCTTGTTAGGTTCTACCTTAACACATTCATGAGATACAATATGACCCAAATACTCTACCTCCTTCACTCCAAAGAAACATTTGGATGGTTTGGAATATAGTTGTTTCTCCTTTAGTAGTTGTATCACCTTGTCAAGATGTCGCACATGATCCTCCCAAGACTTTCTATAGATTAGTATATCATCAAAAAATACTAACACAAATTTTCGAAGGAAGGGCTTGAAAATGGAATTCATCAAAACTTGGAATGTGGAAGGTGCATTTGTAAGGCTAAAAGGCATTACCAAAAATTCATAATGGACTTCATGAGTTCAGAATGTTGTTTTTGGGCTATCTTCTTTCTTCATTCTAATGTGATGATACCCTGAACAAAGATCCAATTTTGTGAAATAGATTGCTCCATGTAGTTCATCTAGAAATTCATCAATGTCGGGAATAGGAAAATTATATTTAATAGTGATCTTGTTGAGATCTCTATAATCTGGACACATACGCCATGAGATATATTTCTTGAATACCATTACCACTAGTGCAGAGTAAGAACTTTGGCTAGGTCTAATATTGTCAGCCTCTAACATTTCTTCAACTATGTGCTCAATTCCACTCTTCTGGGTAGAAGGGTATCTGTATGGCCTGATGTTAGGAGGAACACTCCTAGGAATTAGGTGAATTTCATGATCATGATTCCGAGTGGGTGGAAGACCATTGGGAATATCTTCAAATACTTTGAATTCTTATCAATGATCCCTTGGAGATCTTGAGGAATAAATGGCTTAGATGTTTGAACATACAGTGAGCATAGTTGTGCAATAACGCCTTGATGCCCCTTTTTCAATAATTTTTTCATGCCATTAGAGTTTATCACCTTACCGAGTTTCCCTGTGATACCTCTTAACTCAATTTATTTTCCGTCCAATGAAAATTTCATGAAAAGTTCTTGAAAATTAAAATCCATTGTTCCTAATGATTGCAACCATTGGATTCCTAGGACAACATCAACACCACCCATGGGTATAACAATTGTTGGACTATTCATTACATATTCCCCCATAGTAAGATTGATCTTATTGCATTTTCCTGAGTAATTGATAGTTCCTCCATCTGCAATCATTACTTGGAACTCTAGCGTTGGATATACAAAACAATTGAGAGCTTTGGCTAATTTATAGTGAATGAAATTATGAGTACTGCTAGAATCAATTAGAACTATTGTATTTTTATTTTTTATGTATCCTTCAATCTTGAGGGTTTGAGGAGTGCTAATTCTAGCCAATGCATTACATGATATCATGGGAGTCAACTCTTCAGATGAAATTGCTGCTACGTTTTCATCTTGAGATGGTTCTTGTTCTTGTTATTCTTCCTCTTCATAATCTATGTAGAATAATTTCTTCTCACCAC
>JASDQU010435626.1:49060-65056 GCA_032191745.1 Picea mariana
CTCCCCAACTGAGGATGATTGATTATTACAAAACCATAGGTTTATATAGGTTTTTCACAAGGTAAAACATCCTTGTGAATAATAGTAAACAGTTTTACACAATCTGGGAATTATCCCAAAATCCCTTAAACTAAGTAACTAAAAATGCAAGTAAAATCCTTAAGATATCTTCCAAATGCTCCTCATATCCATTACCAATTCGAATTTGCCTGCAATAGACACCAAAAGTCAAGTTAGCATAATGTTTTATTAGAAAAATAATAAAAAAAATGACTTAACAGACTTAGATACAGAATCATTTGATTCTGTAGCTGGTCTAGGATAGTAAACATGACCAGATATACAATCAAATCGAATCAAATCATCTTTTAATAATCAACAAATTACTAATTATTAAATCAAACCAAATCGCACAAAATACAATCGAGACAGAGTAGAGATGCTCTATTTTCTCAATCGGCATAAAATCGTATCACATCTTAAGAAGACTGTTCCACGAATGCAATCAATGATAAACAAAATCACATGAAATACAAACCATCATTGTCAATTAGCATAAGATTCATATCATTGCCAATATAGAAATCCATTACGATTTCACGCATCACTGTATCCATAGAATCCAACCACAGTTCTCATTCGCTGTGTTTCAAATAATCCATAGGTAAATTCGTAACTGTAATTGACTAATTATAATCACAACAGTAGATTGATATCGTTCAGTTAAAAGCACGATGTATGAATTGCTTCCAATGTGATCGAATCATCTCCACAAATATCGACTCAAAAGTCTTCATGTTTGGTCACCTCATAGTCGACAGATAGGGTTTTGACAGAGTCAACAAACCAGGCATATAACTAAATTTAATTATAGACACAAATCGAAAGATTTGATACGATCAATCCATCCCTGTAATCTCAATCGAATAATATATTTGTTACCATCGAAATACAGTTCACATCGTAACAGCTATTATTGTTATTCATTCGAAATTTGATTATGTAAGAAATGATATACGAATTGGTCCCAACATAGAAAATACAATCAGCATAGTTAACCAATTTGCCCATCGTATCGCACAAGATACAACCAAATCGAACAGAGATATCGTTTGTATTTCAAGAATAGAAAAGATATCAAATAACAACATATTCAAATCAAATTATGGTCAATCAAACTAAATCTAATCACAACCAATCCATAAATCGATAATCAAAACTTATGCATGACAGAGCAAGTCAACAATGTAAACAGAGCTTATGATCATGCCATATAAAAGAGTGAAAGTTATACCATTACAGTTGCTAAGGTTATGTCAATTTTGAATTGACAATTGCTGTAGCAGACTCAACATTTTTGAACAGGATTGAACCCGTGGTTCGTTGCTTCTTGTCAGAGTGTTGCATCTTTGCATTCTGACCAGTGAGCTTTGCCACTTGGTTTTCCAAATCGCGAATATTGGATTGCAATTTTGGGACATTCGAGTAGTATCTTTCTAACCATAGCCCACATTGGTTGCAAGGTGGTGCAACAGTCTGAACAGAAGGGGGTTTTGATGATTCCCCGAGGGTTTCATGAGGTGGTTCGATACCAGGAAAATTAGGGTTATTCCGCAGACAAGGAGGCAAGTTCTCAACGAAATCATAAGGAGGTTTGTCACAGAAGCCCTCTTCGGCGATAAAATGTTCAATGCTTGAATCAGAGTCCTCGCTGACCACGATAGGCTCTGTTTTGGCATGAGGCTTAGATTTATTTATCTCCATGCGAGAGATCAACCTTGCATTTTTCTTGCTTCTAGTATTAGCACCAGTCTTCGCTCTACTCTTTGTGGTTGTAGGCTTAGCAACTTCGGTCTGTTTAGTCACAGCCATAGATGAATTCGTAGGAGACTCGGGCTTAGGTTTGGGTAGTAAAACACTGTAGGGTACAGGGGTAGGCTTGCTCTCGGTTACCATAGGCTTATCGACCTATGGAGGTTTGACATTACAAAGCCATTACGGCTAAGGAAATTCTCCCAAGAATCACGACGTAACCCCAGCTCATACACCATACACATTTTAATCAACCCTACATGGAAGAGGCTGGTGTTAGCCTGGCTACGTTTGTAACGCTTGGCCATCTTAAACAAGCTTCGGTGCAGATAGTGAGGCAAACTTAGTTCGAATCCCATAAAAATCATTAATAAACGCAAGTGAAACAGGAAAACAAACCCGTACCTACCTTCACAAGTAACAAATTGTTTAATAATCATTAAGAGATCATACCAGCGGGGTTTCAACATCTTTGCAGGCAAACCTCTGTCGCATGAGCTGACTGTGCGAGACCGAAATAACAACGTCCATGGGACATTGTCAACCTTGTAGCTTTTCGACCATTTTTGTCACTCGATAGGCAGGCTAGTTGCGAAATCGAGAAACTGTTCAGTGACTTCAAGCTGGACATCTCCAACTTTGGGTCGGCAGCCATCGAATGACAAAGAAAAATTGCCGAGCCACAGTGAGGTTATAACCATCAAATTTCCTTATAAATGGAAGCCAGCCAAACTCTTTTAAATAGCTATACGCGCCATCAAAAGTCAACAACGCTTGGCACTCGTTGGGCTCGGCCCTCACAACAGGAGCCATGGCTTCTGTACATGGTAGGGTTTGAGCTAAACGAAACAATGCACAGAGTGAAAATGGGAGGGTTCAACAACTTGAATGCTCGAAGAGACCGGAAATAACTCCATGTGTGCGAAGGTGGTGGGATTACCACCGCCACGCATTGTATTAACTACTGAGTACAGTGTTGTTATAATCATAATCACCCTAAACCATGTGTATCGGCCAGCAAATAGGTGAATCATCATACCAATGTCCCATTCATTTGAATCTGAACCAACACGATGGGTGATAATCAAGCGCCAAGTGTTAAGTTTAATCATCATGAAATCCAACAACCTGTCGTGTGAATTCAATGTTTCAAACCAATGTTAATCAAAACATATCAATACATAGTTTGAAACTATTGCTCATCCAATGCAATATCAATTTTCCAAACAATATACCAAGCATCGATTTAAAATTAAAACCCAAATTCATCAACGCGCCCTCAAACCATTGCTATTTGACCTTATAAACTTTCCATTGCATTTGTTGCATATACAAAGTTTTTATAACATTGCAATCAAGAATTTCTCATACAATAAACGAGTCATGAGCCCATAGCAATAAGAATAAAAACATATAAGACCAAATCCATCATAACCTTTATAAGATCAGAATAAGACTAGTAAATCTTCATGCTTACAGGCTTAGCAATCAAACAAATCAAATATGCAATCAAGGTAAGGACACAAGTTTGAGACATCTTTTGTAGTCATGCGATCAATGGTCAAGTGTCTTTTGTAAAAATCAATAAAAGACGACTATAGTCCAAATGATGAGAAAGGTATTTTCACACTTTCAGTTGTGAAAATTGAATCGAAATCAAATTGTAATCGTCGCAAAAATGAAACAAATGTCCATTAGCACAATGCGACAATGATTTGTCGTAATCAGACAAGGGGTGTAGGCATCTTTTTTGAGAGCAATCAAAAAAATTGAGTTGGCTGCCAACAGGGGAGTAACCTTGGATGGAAAGATACCTTTTCCATTGATGACAAAGGGGGAGATATTTTTCAAATGCAAAGCTAAATGCTTGGAGAAAGAGCACAAAGGCATGGTCCTAGGGGGAGAACTGGTCACATGGGGAGAATGAGTGATATGAATTCAGTATTGCGTCAGAGTGTTTCCATCAATGCCAAAGGGGGAGATTGTTGATTATTTGGATTGTTTGTCATTGATGTCAATCCTTGAAGAAAGTCTGGTAGAGAATTCCAGTAGCACAAAGGTTTGGGTAATGGAACCAAGTTTGTTTGATGTATAATGGTATGATTTTTAATATATTTGAAGGTAAGAGTATTCTGGATGGATAGTACATTTCATGCCATTTTTGGTGGTATGTGGAATGTCAGATAACCCCTCACGAGTAATATAGAAGCCCCAAAAGTTCAAAGTAGTCAAAGTGGTTGTAAAGAATAAATTATTTAAATAAGACTATTCTATATGGATAGTGCATGTCATTCCATTTCCGGTGGTAGGTGGAACGTAACATAACTCCTCACGGTTTGATATTTATGACCATGTCAAGTTTGAGAAACCTCATGAGTCATCTAGAAGCCCCAAAAGGTCAAAGTAGTCAAAGTGGTTGCAAAGAAGAAATTATTTAAATAATAAAGTGAAGTGATGAGTGTACTATAATTCAAAGTTGATACAAAAGAAATTATTTAAATAATAAAGTTAATGGGGAAAATATTAAGTGGACAAGTGGTTAGAAGTGGGTTAGCCTTTAAATAAGGAAAGTGGTTTAAGGTGGTTAGAAGTTAACCCCTTGAGGAAGCTACATAAAAGTATAAATAAGAGGCAAGGGTCTCTAATTTTAATTACACTTGAGAATATTGAATATCTATAATTAGATAAGGTAAACAACAGATATCTAAGGCAAATTTCAGAGGGAAGGTTAAGTAAAGAAGGCCGAAATTCAAGGGAGGATAAATTCTTTTGATGATGATTTCTAAGGTATGTTATTTATAGGTCATCTCACCATTGTCACAATAATTTTTTTTCTAGAATGATTCAGACCGCAAAATATAGAGGCTATTGAGAAAAATTATCCAAGTAGATGTGATAGAAATGTCAGTTGGTGGGTTGTTATATTTTTGGAGTTACACGCCCTGGAAAATAGGGTTTGTAGGTAGTCCTGAAACTAGTCTAAAACATGTGTTTGAGGTAAAAACATCATAACTTCTTCATAAAAGATCCAAATTCCGTAAGACCAAATGTATTGGTTAGATTACAGTTTGTAGTATTATTTGTCTCATTTTTAGATCCATACAAGAAATATTCCATGTGGGGCACGCTCTACAAACTCGCTCTACAAGATTGCTCTATAGAATAAGCCAAAATTCAACAAGGTATGCCATTGTTTCTATAAATATTTTTTTGAGAGGTTCCAAGGAGTGAAACCTAGAGGAATTCCATAAATACACTAAAGAACATTGTGTACTATTTTTAGATCTTTATTGATTAGAGGTACATAGTTATGATTATCTCAAGTTAGGGTTGTTGACTAATCCAAAATTATTCATGTGAGACTAAAGTAAAGTTTGATGAAAATGCTAGTCTCTTGGTGTTAAAGTTAAGGAAGGTTTGCAGTTATGTGATCATATACACCAGGTCTATTATGGATTTATAAATCAGATTTGGATGATGAAATTGATGAGGGATTTTGGTTGAGGTACATGTTAGGTACATGGTTGAGACAAGTAGTTGATGAGTTGGAACATACATGAGGTGTATAGTTGATGATGTTGGTACATCTTGATGAGTCATAGTTTATGTGTATTTGATGCATGATTGGTACATATTTGGTGCATGGTTGATGGAATTGTTGATGGTACAGGGTGAGGTATAGGTTGGCGCATGGTTGATGCACTTGTTTATGGTACATGTTGATTATAGGTTGTTTATGGTTTAGGTTGATTACAGGTTGTTTGGTGCAGGTTGATTGGTATAGGTTTACAATAGTATATCTCATAGTGCGTGTGACGATAGTTCCATAATACCACTTCTATGCTAGGGAAGTTGGATGGGGCAATGATAGGTGGTTGTATCCAGAGAACATAGGGGTTTGTAGCCTCCTTGATGTAGCCAGATAATTGGGGAGTTGGAGCTTCCCTCAGGTTGTATCTTGAGAAACTAAGGAGTTGGATCCTCCTTCCAGTTGTAGCTGGAAAACAAAGGAATTGTGTGCTTCCAATGAATGTAATTATTAAATACATATACAAAAAAGAATTATGTGGTTTTCTCCTGCTTTGGGTTTCCATGTAAAAACCCTGGTGTAATGTGTATGTGTATGATTGATCATTTGTTCATTATTTATTTACTCTGCAACTATTGGATGATAATTCTACATTGATATAAAACTTGCATTTTATTGTTAAAAAGGATTAAATTTCTCTATTACTAATTCACCCCCCTTCTCAGTAATCCAACAACTCCACTCACAATCCTGTAAGGGGTTAGAACCCCATGATAGAACCTTGCCTAATTTGGCATCCAGAATTTTAGAGAGGATAGGTTAAATGAAAGGCCCAAATTTATGAATCTTTGTATATCTAGGATGCGACACATTCGAATATCTAGAATCGCTCACCTGCATCTAGGTTCAGCTTGCCTATACTTTGATGTTTTGGGTTTTCTCCTACAGATTCCAACTAGGCACCTAGTCCACCTCTTGCATGAAAACTGTAAGGAATCCATCCTCCTTCCATATTACCAAAATGAACACTAAATTTCAAGAAAATCACAATTTCCATTCAAATGTTAAACATTACAGCATTCAATCTCAGGTAATTCAAACTTAGAGTGTAACCTCGTGACAACCTAAGATTACAACCTGCGATTAAGGAGTTTGAGACTATAGAATATGAAATGAAGGGGTATGTAATAGAATTCCAATTACAGGATGGATAGTGAATACAATTACTATACATTTTAGAAACAGAGAGCACAAAACCCTTCTTTCCATTCCATAATTTAAATAGATAATAACCAGTAGATAAATATAATTCATGCAGATAACACTGGCTAATTGCTCATTTCATTTCTCTTAGGTTTTCTTAGAAACCATATAAATTCATATTCATTACAAATACACAACATGTTTTATAGAGCATACTAATTTCACAGTGAGATACTTGTCTATTTAGGAAAAGGGTAGTCCAAACCAACCGACTAGGGGTGAAAACATTTCCACCAAACCATAGGCTCAAATGCACTAGATATTTTCAATCTATCCACCCTTGTTCCAAGACATGATACCACCAGGGAGTCCTCTTAGACTCTTATAAAAACTTGAAAAAGTGAAGGCCACTCTCGTTCATGCAACCACTGGTTGAAAACCCTTACACCCACCATGACCAGGGCCAACATCAAGATTTTGGCCATCTCAACTTAGGTTAGGTTTTTGGTTTCTAAGACTAGCCATGCAAACAATATTAATCTAAAACTCATGTGTATCCTCCCCAAACATGGATTCTCCCACAAATATCATTAATATCTACTCCTACATCTTCTAGTCCTCCTCCATAGTTCTTCCTTATCTACCATTTTTTGTCTCATCCCCTCTACATCCACCATTTTCTCCTTGGAAGTTTCTTAATTTCTCCCCCAACCAACTAGGAGGTCCATAGTTTTCCATGGAAGTACCAGTCCATTACTCTCATGCATTTATATGGAAGGTACTTTATTAACTTCCCAACATACTATTATCACTCCATAGTTTCCCTTGGTTGGGGGAGGGAAACCACAGAGGTAACCACAAACCATTTTGGGCTTGGAATTTGGCCTTTCCAAACCAAATAAAGCTCTCTCAATGTAAATTAGGCTCAATCTCTAGATCTGAAATAGAAATAAGCTCTTAATATGTGGTGGCAGAGAAGAGAGAGAAATCCATTAGGCATGGAGTCAACTTTGAAGAAAATGGAACTATAAGTGACTGGTGGTAGAACTATCAAGGAAGCATAGGATAGATAGGTGATAATATTTCAGTTTAAATATTTTTTTGTAGGATGAAAGAAAGAGAAAACAATTAACCACATCTAGAGCACCAACTAAGATGAATTCTGATTGATTTAAGAAGAGATAACAATACTTAAATTGCTTGAATCTAAAGCATCAATATCAGATAAATTATAGACCATTAACTTTCCAATTTAAGTAAATAAGATTGCAGATGAAATAAGAAAAGAACATAGGAAACACATACATGAGAGAGAAAAACACACTTCATATCACCACCACAAGAATCCCTGGTATGAATAACACTCTACGTCTGCACTAATATTCCATTAAAATCTAGAAATATTACAAAATTCTCAAGAGAAATGTCCTCTATGTTTATTCCAACCCTTTGTACATTCAAAATTATAAACATATATAGAAAAAAATCTTACCAAGATGAGGAGGTCGATCTCAACTACTTCACAAAGTTGTATCTGGTTACAAAATTATAGCAACATGTTTAGAACTATCTTTCAGGAAATAGGAATCAATTTTCTGAAAAATAGGGGTCCAAGATAACATCATATATCTTGAATCATGACAGATGTTACAAAACTAAAAGAGATTTTGTGAATGGGAAAATTTTTGAAAAACTCCTCTTTCAGTTTTCCAAAATTCCTCTCCAGTGTCTTAGTATCGGTGCCCAAAGATAATGGCTAAAACAGGAAATCATTAAATGTTTAAAATCTGAAAAATAGGCTGCAAAGATCCATTATAATCTTCCAAACCATGACACCGGTGAAGAAAAGGAGAGAAGGTTTTGTGAAAGGGATCACTATTGAAAAAACACTCTTTTATTTTTCCAAAATTCCTCTCCCACATCTCGATATACATGCCCAATGATAATGACTAAAACAAGAAATCATTAAATGTTTAAATCTGAAAAATAAGATGTAAATATCCATTCATATATTCCAAACCATGACACATGTGAAAACAATAAGAGAGGTTTTTGTGAACATGATCGTTCTTGATGAAAACCTCTTTCAAGTTATAAATATTCCATTTCATTTGGTTAGAAACTAAGTTTCAAGTTGACTACAAAAATAATCATTTCCAGAACTTGCATAGCGAGGTTCCTTTTGAGATTTTATTATATTATTTGGCTTTGATTGATGGTTGAAGGTCATTTATTGATATTTTTACACTTGATGTTATGATAAGCATCCCTAGGACCACTTCATTACCCTTTCAATCACCATTTTCTTCAACATCCTAATATATGTCAAACACTCGATTCAGAATTTAACCCTTGAGGAAATTATAGGACACTAACATTGGCTCCAATGGGGATGTTTTACTCCCTATGATGCAAAAAAGAACCTATTGACCAGGTGCCTTCTTCTATTGTACTATTCCCAACCTTCAAACTGACTTGTGTGCTTCTCCAACTGAAATCAAACTGGAACCCAAACTATATACTAGAATTTGAACTAAAAACTTACTATTGAAAAGATGCTTAGAGTGATGAGCTTAATAATCACACTTACCTACTCTAACATACTAAAACAACAATGGATCAAGTGATAAAATAATTCCAATCCAACCAATCAATAAAATGGATACTTGATTGGAGCATGCATTCAATGTTTCTAAGAAGACATAAAAGCATAGAAAATGACAAGTCAAACCCCAGCTGAAATTGATACCCATAGTCCATGAATACAAACGAATCCATCTTTCTTGATGAAATTAATAAAACTGTAAAAGAATCTATAAGAATAATTCTCCTTCATGAATTCAAAAGACTTGCAAATGGGTCTTTAAAATCAACAAAAGAACAATAATATACCTTATCATTAAATGTTGGTTTTTGTTCCATTTCATCCATCTTCAGCTCATTTTCAAAATGCAAGGGATCCATTTGTTCATATTTTTCATCATCTATAACAATATATGACTTTGTATGCTCTTGTATATATTCAAATGAAAGATAAATTATATGTGTTTGATGAATATCTAGATGTCCTTCTTCATTTGATTCAAAAGACCAACAATCTTGATTTACAAAGGAATCAAAGAACACAACAATTTATTCATTGTCTTCCTCTATCTTAGATTGAAAAGTATCATATACTATTTTGTTACTTTCTTGAAATTTTAATACATAGCTGTCATGTGTAACCAGTGGATCTTCATGTATGGAATTTTGATTTTCAGAAGAATCAAGAAAAACAACTCCATGCAAATTTTATTCTTGCAATTGATCATGAATTGTTTCACTTCTTAGAGTTCCTAGGTATGAAAATTCAAAACTTTGGTTTTCACAAAAATCAGATAAAACAACTACTTCTTCATTGCCTTCTTGAAACTCTATGTTAGCCATTGGTTTTGAGTCTAATTTTTCTATACATACAACTCTAGAGAATCAAATGACTAAAGATCCATTTGACTGACTATCTTCATCTCTCTCTTGGTCATACAAAAGATGACAAGACTACTGTAGACTTTCATGAAATTTAGGAATAGGAATATGGTTGTCATCATTAAAATCTTGCTTAGTTTCATTTTCATCTAAGGGAGAAGCTACCATTTCTTATTGGTGATGAAAAATATTTTCGTACAAATCTTTCAAGATTTCTTCATCCATGAACTCTTCATCGCCATAACTTTTTTCCAAAGTTTGAATGAAATTTTCAAAATGATCGCAACAGTTTTGAACCAGCAACAAAGATGAATAGGATTCTTTATAATTCTCATTAAATGTTGTATGAAAATATTGTAATGAATAAATACTTGCAAATGGTAAATTTTCATACCATTGTTTTTCCTTTCCCTCCAAGGTGGCCATGAACATCTTCATCAAACAATCTTCATGAAATTGAACCCTTAGCTTATGCACATGCATGTGTAATTTAAGCAAGTGCAAAGCAACATCGTGTTCAACAACACAAGTATTTCAACATAGGACAAACACCTTTAGTAACCACTCACACAACCACATCAAAGATAAACACACCAATGATTTGACGTGGTAAAACTCCTACAGGGAAACATCCATGTCCCCAATGAATGTGACCACTTGGAGTAGTTTATTAATGCAAAAGAAAAAGATTATAGAGAGATTTTACAAGAGAGTTTCTCACAATCGATCATCGACAAATGACCCGCCATGCTCTTTAAATAGAGATCATGGACCAATCAGGTGTTAATCCATAGATCAGTGGTCATCAAGATCGAGGAGAATATGAACTGTTAGATCACTCTATGTTGGAAACATATCATGACCATTGAATTTCCTGACTACAAATGCATATTAATGCATACTAAAGACACACACTAAGAAACACACTTTTACCTAACGACACCTTATACCAAGTAGATCTTAACTAACTCCTAAGTGTCTAAATATCCTAACATCTCCACTTAAGAACAACTTGGGATAGGATTCAAGGATTTACAATAGTGACACAATAGGAGAAGGAAGGAGAAATTAGAGAAAATCCCCCCTTAATGACAACTTCCTAAACTCCTAACATAGATCCAAGTTTGGAAAACTTTACTTCTGTAAGAGACTTTGTGAAAATGTATGCAACTTGATATTTTGTAGGGAAAAAGTGCACTTCAGTAGCTTGATCATGAAAGAGCTTTCTGATGAAGTGCATGTGTAGCTCGATGTGCTTGTTGCACTGATGTTGAACTGGGTATTTTGTGAGATTGATGGCACTTTGATTTTCACACCAAAGGTTGGTCGGATGTTGTTGCTGGAATCTAAACTCTAAAAGGATCTATCAAATCCATAAGGCTTCCTGAGTTGCATTTATTGCTTCTCAGTACTCTTCTTCTGCTGAAGAAAGTGAAACAGCATGTTGTTTCTTACAGACCCAAGTGGCAGGTCCTGAACCAAGGCTAAAAAAATAACCTCTAGTAGACTTATGATCATCAAGGTTATCAACCCAATCTGAATTAGTGAAACCAGCCAATAAAGGAGTCCCCCCTGAACTGTAATGTATCCTGAAATGAACTATACTATAGACATAGCAAAGTATCCTTTTAGTTTCTTTCCAATGGCTTTCATGGGGTATTTTCATATTCCGGGAAACAAGACCAACAACAGAGGAAAGATCAGGACGGGTATGAGTCAAGTATAAGAGGCTACCAGCTAACTGACGGTACATGGTGGCATCAACTTCGGGAAAATTACAGGTGGTTGTAAGCTTGACTCCAGACTGGAAGGGAGAAGGGGATGGTTTACAATCATCCATGTGAAAGTGACGAAGAATTTTAGAAGCATACTTATACTGGGAAAGAAAAATTCCTTCATTGGTTTGCAAAACTTGGAGGCTAAGGAAATAGTGCAAAAAGGCTAAGTCTGTCATTTCAAATTTCTTCTTAAGACTGGTTTTCACATGGTTTAAAAGTTTTGAGTCTCTACCAGTGAGGATAAGGTCATCAACATAAAGGACACAAATTATGAGGTGGCTTCCTACTTTCTTGGTATAGACATTAGTATCAGAATGGCATCTAGAGAATAGAATGTCAATAAGAAAGTTGTCCATTTTGGCATACCAAGCTCGGGGAGCTTTCATAAGACCATAAAGAGATTTCTTAAGGTGACAAACAAGGCTAGAGTCATTCTAGACATAGCCAAGAGGTTGTTCAATGTATATTTCTTCTTGCAAATCTCCTTGAAAGAAGGTGGATTTAACATCCATGTAATGGACCTCCCATTCATGTGAGGCAGCAAGGGAAAGAACAAGGCAGATGGAATTCATTTTGGCTACAGGGAAAAAGGTTTCATTATAGTCAATTCCTTCAACTTGGGAAAATCCTTTGGAAAATAACCGAGATTTTTTCCTTTGAACACTTCCATCAAATGCATACTTAGTTTTGTAGACCCATTTACATATGAAAATTTTTCTTCCTTTTGAAAGATGTACAAGATCCCTAGTATCGTTGTCCATTAAAGAATGATACTCTTCATTCATTGTTGTATCCCAATCTGTATGACCTGAAGCTTTTGAAAATTTCTCTGGATCACGAGTCTCTGAACTTGAGCCAAAAGAGAAGAGGCTCATTGGAACCATGATCGTGTCTGACATTGATCTGAAGGATCACCGACAAGATCATCAACTACTTGTCATGTTGAACAAACCCATCTAGGAAGTTGTGGAGATGGTGCTGGTTTAGGTTCAAAGGAATCATCTGGAGGAAGGTGAGAAGGTAGAGGTGGATTTTCATCCTCACATTCATCATCTGAAGAAGAAACAAGAATAGGAACAAAAGAAGGCACAAACCGCGAATATCGCTCGCAGGAGAAATAAGGAACAATCACTAAAAGGCTCGCAGGGCAAGATATTTTCATCAAATTTAACATGTATTCTAATAATGATTTCATTACAATGTGGTTGAATAAGTCTATAACCTTTGACATCTTCAGAATAACCAACAAATATAGACTTCTCACTTTTAGGCTACAATGCATTCCTTTACTCATCCGGAATGTGATCCCATGCTATACTGCCAAATACACGAAAGTGACTTACATCTAGTTTAATTTTAGTCCAAGACTATTCTGGTGTTATATTTTTAGGAGCCTTTGTGGGAGTGCAATTTACTATGTAATTTGAAAAGTTGATTGCTTCTGCCCAATACTTTAGACTTAATCCCTTAGATTGGATCATACAATTAGCCATTTCTTTTAATGTGTGGTTCTTTCTTTCAGCAACACCATTTTGTTGTGGTGTATATGGAACAATGTGTTGCATTTGGATGCCATGTGTAGTGTAGTAACTTGTAAAATTATTTTTCACATATTCTCCTCCATTATTTTTTCTTAACTTTTGAATTTGATATCCAGATTGCTTTTCTACAAGGTCCTTGTAGTCCAAAAACTTGTCAAACACTTTGCTCTTAAGTTTTAAGAAGTAAACCCAAGTACATCTTGAAAATTCATCAATGAAAGTTAAGAAATACTTGAACCCAAAAAAATAAGGAGATGAACATGGACCACACAAATCACTGTGAACAAGCTACAAAGGGTTCGAGGTGTGCCAAGAGGCACATTTGTCAAAACTGTTCCAGTGATGTTTTCCAAGAACACAACCGGAACAAACACCATCTTTACATGAAATAAGAGGAATACCAATCACCATATTTTGATTACATAGCTATTGCAATGAGCGATATTTTATATGACCAAACCACTCATGCCAATGTTTTCTCAAGTCATATCTATGAGAAAAAAAAAACGATGAAAACAATGATGACCCAAAGTTGTCAAACTTGTACAACCTGGTAATATCATCAACAATTCCAATTGCAAGAACATGCTTAAGATATTTTAGATCCTTGATTACAACTTGGTGAGGTTAAAACTCTAAGGTTTTACCTTCACCTAAATGAGTGATTTGATATACTGATAGAAGGTTACAAGAAATACATGGAACACATAATATATCATTGAAATGATTGTTTTCTACTTGAAATGTTCCAGATCATTCAACACTAAGATATCTATCATCACCCACAAATATTTTCTTGGTGTTACATTCATTTAGAGAAGAAAATATGTCTTTATCCTTAGCCATATGATAATATGCTCCAGAATCAATAAGCCACTCATCATAAGAAGAAGCAGAAGTTTTATTCAAGGAGAAACCAGAAGCAAAAAGTGCATGTCAATGAGAAGAAGAAGTAGAAGTAGTCAATACTGATATTGTGCTTCTTCATAGCTTCTTCTAAAGTTGCCATCTTCTTGAAACATTTGGACTCATCATGACTATATTTATCACAAAAGTTGCAATTTCTGTTAGTGTTCTTACTTTTATATTTTTCTCCTTCGTCACCATTAGGAGTGGAAGTTGTTTGAGTGGGTTTGGGACCTTTATATTGCTTGTTATTGTGGCGAGGATGTTTCTTATTTGGATTCTTGGGTTTATCTTTCTGATGGACGACTAAGGATTTGTTGGAGGTACCTATAGTGTTGATCACTCCAAGTTGTACAAGCTTATCTTGCTCTCTAATAAAAGCATCACAAAAGTTCTCAAGACTGGATTTTTTATAAATTATCCCTAGAGCCTCTTGCATGGCATAAAAGGTAGATACAAACATAGAATATGAACTACCTAGCTTAGAAATAATAAGATAGATGAAAAAAAATTCTTCTATCTTTATCTTACATTCTCCACATAAATTTCTAAGTGTTTTAAAAATAGATAGATAGTCTTCAATGCAAGAAAAATCATTTGGAATTAAAGTCAGTACTTGATTTTCTAATTGTTGTGCTCGAATAATATTCTGTTTACCAAACACAAATTCGATCTTGTCCCAAGCTTCTTTGGGTTGATCAAATGATTGAAGGTGGAACCTTAAATCAAGAGAGATGGAAATTCTGATTAATCTACGTTCTTCATCATTCCTATTATCCCATTTGAATTTCTTATCAACATCAGTGGGATTTGTTTCCTTTCCCAAGATAACTCGGTACAATCCTTTACTTCTTAATAAATCCTCCATATGGGATTTCCATTGGAATTAGTTGGTGCTGGTAAGCAATATCTTACTTGTAGAATCCATATTAAATATGCATATAATAAGGATTTAAAAACTAAAAATGATGATCTGGATGGAAAGATCTCAAAAAGTTAGGCGGTTTTAAGAAAACAACACTGAAAACGGACTTCGGATGTCAGAGTTATGCCCTTTTTAAAAACGACATAAATGATAACCAAATGACCACGTGGTGGTGTAAGTTGATTTATGAAGTGACCCACTTTTATAAAGAGAAGTGAAGATCACTTTTACAATGAGATTACTTTATAAAAGAAAAGTTGCATGAAAAATAAATAACTCTAAAATAAAATATTAAATGTACTTATAGTGATTCACTTTTATACTTGAAGTGAAATACACGTTACAATCTTAGCATGAACTTTTTCAAAAAAAGTAACAAAAAAATAGACTTGAACTCAAGACCTCTTACTTAATAAGGCAACTTTTAACCAAATGGTCTAGAAAAACATATTGTCTTGTTCAGCAAGATGATTGGGGGTGTTGTAGTTGTTGTGGAAGTTGGCCTTGGAGAGCATGCTAAAAAAAAACTATTTTCACAGAAGAAAAAAAAATTCTCTTCTCGATGACAACAAGGGTTAGATCTCGGTTAGCTTACACAGAAGATGCACATTTTCCTATCTATTTCTGATTTTGTAAGATCGCACAAGGCACAGGGAAAATATCATATGCAGATTTAAAAGAGTAGCAACTCGGAAATAAATAATATAAAACAAAAATAATACTTTGCAAAAATTTAAAAAATGCATATTCAGGATTTATACCTCCAGATCTGACTGAAATGGCCATATGTTGGGAAAACGAAAAACCTCTTCGAGTGAAATGAAAGGTGTTCCTAAC
>JASDQU010435627.1:6998-18608 GCA_032191745.1 Picea mariana
GATGCCTCTCTTTTTTGAATTAGTTGTAAGCTTCTTCAAACTCGCTTCTCAGGTATACCATCGTATGAGTGGCGCCCTGATAGTATTCAACCAGGTGGCACAAATGTTATAGTTCCTTCAGAGTGGCGGACAGATCCTTTTCATCTTGTTTGGCTCTATCCAGGGTAGCATCCAAGAGCACCATCCCCATGCTGAGGAGATCAGATGTTCTGGCATTTTCTGTGTTTATCAAGTTTTCCTCTGTAGTGATGAGGATGGAGTGATCCAACATGATCCTCCTTTTATTTGTATTTCTTTGGACGATGGCATTCCTCTTTTGATCGTAGGATATTGCATAAATATCGACTACCTCGTCCATAGGTTCGAGAATATTCTGATCACCCCATGTGAGTGTGTTTCCCAAATTTTCGGTGGTGTATACTTGTTCAAGATTGGGTTCTTGAACTTTCTCGTTGTGCCCCAAGGATTTCTTGAGCCGATTGTTCCAAGACTGTTGCTTTCTCATCCCAACTCATGGCCTTAAACCTGGGTGCTTTAGGGTCAACCATCCTTGCCACCACCTCATCCCAACTTTGAGCATTTTTGGTGAATATCTCATCCTCAAACCTATCATGGGCATATGTCCAGTAGGATGATACCTATGACATGTGCTTTAGGACCAAACCCTTGGGGTTGTGCTTGCAAAAATGGATAGTCTAGAATCAGAACTCCAATTGTCTTAACCCTTCTTGCTTGGCCTGCGTAGTTTCCTTTACCATGTAGAAACCAATATGAAACCCATAGAGTATGAAGGCCCACTTCTTATCCTTTACCAAAGTAGTATTATAACCTTTCATAATGGTCTAATAACAGATTTCCCCTATTACTAGTTGATCAAGGATATATACAGGTAACAGACGGGATGCTCTGGTGGCGCCAAAAACCCTGATGTAGGTATCATGCTCATCTAGATACCAATGGCCAAATTTCGATACAATCCTTTTAGCTACATCCAACAGCCTTGGGCACTCTTTCTTGAACAACAAAAAATAAATACATGCAATAAATTGATCACAGATGAGATAGTAGGATTTCTTGTACATGTTCTCCCACAAGATGTTGAAATACACATGGATCGGGAGCTCTGATGTGTGCCAGCTCAAGTTCATTCCAGAAAAGACATTTCTGGCACAAATGACGTCCAATAGATAAGAAGCCATATAGAAGGATGGGGTTTCTCCCTCTTTCGGCATTTGAGCCTGTCGTATGCAAGTTCTTAGTTGTTTGGAGATGATGGAACCCTAGTTAAAACCTATTCCGGAAATGGCTACCGTATAAGCTAGAGGCATCCAAGCCTTTGAAAATATGGAGCAGTCTTTCTCCCCATGCAATCGGTAGAGGAGGGCCATTAGATAGATGTACGGGTCCCTCAGGTTAGTAGTCGAGTACCAGTCGAAGGTCCGATTGGTGAACTTTTTATCCTCTCTCAACCACGACGCCATCACCTTGTTGGTGTCATTTTTCTCATAGAAGCTTACAACAAAATCTGTGTTTATCCATTCTTCCGGCTCTATGAGCTTGTAGTAATTTTGAACTTCCACTAGGAGGAAGACCCCAACACACTCATTGTTTTCATCCTTAATCAAACATGTTTGTGTGTTAGTGTGATTAATAATCCATTTCAGGAGTTCGATGCACGGGAATACCGGAGTCCTGCTCAATACCATGTGCAGATATGATTTTTGGACATTCGGGAGGGATTCATCATCGAGTCTTCTCATATCAGGATCGATGTGCGGGGCTCCCGCTTGATTTTCTTAAAAAGTTCTTCCCAATGCAAGAATATTGTCTTGGTCTCAATGTTCGCCTCAGTGTCTCCAAAGGCCGGGGGTTGAACGAAATCCTTCTTGGTGGTTGTTTTGATGACGAGCACCGGCTTTGGAGAAAATTCCAATTGTCTTGCAACCACTGGGGAGGAACCTTCTCCCACCTCTAGTTCTTGTATCTTTGGTGCTCTTGGATATTTCCTGGTGGTGGGTTTCTTCAGAGGCATCATTCTTGCAACCAAAAATGATCCTTTAGGAAAATGTATAGGGTAACATTGGATAAAAAAGTATGAAATGAATCATAAAACATCCATAGATTGGTACATACCTATAACGCTTGTTAAACTGTTGTTTAATACTCATTGAACCTTGGAAGCTATCCCTAGACTTCTCATCTCGCTCCTTTGGATGTTCTAAACTCCTTCGCACACAAAATAACATTGTTTACAATGAATCAAAAGAATATAATGGAAGAGAATCTATCAGTCATATCAACCAGTTAATACAAGTAATGGTGAAATTCAAAACAATCTACCGCTGAATATTTTTAAATAAATTCTACGTGGGTTGTCGGCGGAAGTGTGGAGTGAGATGCACTGTATCAGCATGTTCAAACAGTCCTTTTGATTCGTGCACAAATTAGCAACTAATGTGAGATTCTGGAATTAATTAACCCTTTAAATGCATCGTATCTAACGTATCTTAGAGATAAAACGTCCCATTGTGTCATTTTATTAGTGGAAAGATTGGGAATTTGCGATATCCTTAAGCATGTTTCCATCAATATCCTCCTAATAAATATTCTGACACCGACGAATTTTGTCATACGATGTTGACGTGGTAAAACTAGTTCGGGGTGCAACGTGGGTCTCAAGAGCTAGTAACGACTCCAGGGAAAACTAGATCGTATGTCTAATCACTCGGACAATGACAGATGGAAATAGAGGACGAGTGGTTTGACCATATACTCAATCAGAGTCGTTTCTTTCAACAGAAGACGTGCATTAAAATAAAACTGGGATTGTCGAGGTCAAAAGGTATCGAGGTCGACGATCGGGGGTTGACTTTTCACATTCTCCATGGGATGTCCTTCTAAAAAATCGTCAATGCCAGAAGTTATTGGGGATCATCTCTCAGAGATAGTTCCATGATGTATTTCCTTTGTGGGTTATCATACTCAAAAACCCCCGATGTCGAAAACATTTCGAAAGTCGGTGATCAGTGATATCATTTCATTCTTCGTGAACGCTTACTCTTTTAGTCATTCGTCGATGTTGAATGGATCAGTCATTGACGATATTCTCAGTGATTCTTGTCGTGAAAGAAATCTCACGTCTGCCAACAAAGATCGGAACTTGGTAACTTTAGTTCTCTCTAGCGTTTTCTTTCATGCTTAGTCCTTTCTGATGTTGAATTCCTTAAGCACGTCGAGGAAAGTTTTGACTGTCAATTCTCTAATTTAGATATTAGTCTTTTAAGTTAATGGCTTTCGCATGCTTGAGCAAACTTTGAAAGACTTAAATGGAAAAAAAAATGATAAGCAAAGGCAACATTCTTCATATTGAGGTCGAATTAGACAATGCAAAATCAGGTGGTACCCAAAAAGTAAAATTTGACATAGGATTTTTTAGGGTGTGTTAAATGCTCAACAGGTTTGTTGCAGTTGTAAAATAAAAAACCCTAGTTTCAACTGCAATTGGTGCCACAATGATCTTAACAAATAATTTCCATGCTACCTTCCAATGGTTAGACTATCCTGAAGGTGGTGTTGGCCCATAACCTGTTTGAATAATGTTGATGTGCTTGTTTAACCATAGACAATTCTACATAATTGTCATCCAACCATAGGCATAAAGCAACCCCTGAGCACCTTAACCTTTGACAAAAAGAATGATTCCAGGAAGCCATACCATAACCAATAGATAACCAAGAGAGTGCACCTTCTCCAAGGGTATGGCACAAGAGAAAGTACTAGAAATACTCAAAAAGAGAAAATTGTACAATTGCAACTATTGTTGCTCCTCCTCCAAACTTACGCATTGTTTCTGGGTGACTGAGAGTGTGTGAGTGAGTGAAAAAATGAGCCAAAACATCCTCTATTTATAGTGGTTTTGTCACCTGTCTAGGTCGACTTGTCTTCCTGGAGGATAATATCTTAATATTATATATTATGTTGAGTCAACATGTCTTCTAGGGTTTTCACACATCTATTTAGGCTTTCTCTTTCTTCCAGAATATTCTATTCTAGTCAAAGGTTACATATGGAGGTTAATACCTCCCAAAACTACCATAATATCAACACCTTGTACCCTCATCAGTCCAAATATTCTCATTGCCACATGGCTTCCTATTACTTGGGCCATTCGATGCAACATTGGCATAGTGCCTGCAAATTGTCCCACCAAGCCCTTCCAATAAATGACTCCCTCTAATAGATATAACAGTTCTCAGATTTGAGTGATCAACGAATATGATCACCTCTCAGAGTCTCCTGTCAGATTTCCTTTGTTTCAGGCACTTGAAACACTCTGAAAATATCTCTCCAACCTCACATACTCTAATGGATCTAACCTACAAATCCATTGGCTCTGATTACATTGAAGTTACAAATGCACATGGTGGTTAACGACCCTTCTCACGTTCCAGTTACACTTAGCTTATGTAGGACCTGCAGGGATCTACGGCTAAGACTGACCTCGCTTTCCACCTTGATCATTGCTGCCATTGTGTACCTATCTCCTAACATGATATGTAGGCTCAATATCCACTTGACACATGGACCCATCATGACATTCCATGTCACCATAGGGTACAATGGCTCACTTGACTAGAGATTGGCATTTGTCATTTTTCCTATAACTGATTAAGTTACTTAATCAATATTTTCTTAAAACACCACTCTTTGGTATTCAATTATTTAAACCTCATTAGGGATAATTAGTGTTCACTAATTATTTACCCCTGTAAATACATTTTTACTTAGCCTAATAATTCATTTAAAACCCACTCTTGTAATGGTTATCTTATAATTTAATTAATTATATTATAACATAACTACATTATGTTTTAACTATAATATACTTAGGTTTATTAACCTTGATTAACATATAAATCAAATAATCTAGCTTATGACTTCGCACCATAATATTCGTGTTATATATATATATATATATATTGGGAGGAAGAGGAATTAAAATGTATTTAATATTATATATTATTATAGGTAATTCCAACCTCCTTCACATAAACTATTATATTTAATAACCTTATAATGTGCGCACTATCATACTCAGAATTCTTCGAAGTGGTACTTCCAACCATTCGGAGTTGTACTCCGAACTCTCCATAGTCAACTCTGAAACAGTCGACTCCAAAAAAAAATTGAAATGTGTGTTCATTTATTACATATATTAAATATTATATCATTTCAGGCCATCACCCTAAGTTATTCGTACTAGAAAAACATGTGCTCCTCTTATTACTCTGACTGCCAATCATGAGAGTGAAGTGTTAAGTATTATTAAATATATGTGGGACCTTATATTACCCAGGCTTTCAGACTCTGAACGTTCACACTTCTCTCGTTACTCTGATGGCTTCAAACTTCATTCAAACGTGTCCTCCCATTCAGTCTAAAGGTTGGACTCTGCAAGGATTGGATTTGACATTTAATTTTATAATACTTTCCACACTCAAGACATGGCTCTGAAAGAGGCATGGTACAAATGTTTTAATGATTATAATATTTAACATTAACACCATAGGACAAGCTCCAAATGGATCCTTTTTTTTCAATTAATTTTGTACCATAAAAGAAAAGGAAAAAATATAATTTTTCCATACTTTAAACCTTCATAAATAAAATACATTCTCGGAAAATTCCTTCAGAAGCATAGGGAAACCTATGTAGAGTGTGACTTGTGAAATGGGTTAAACTTAGCACAATTAAATCCTTTACACAAACGGAAATAAATTCCATACCTCCATTACTCACACACCAGATAGGAATTGATAGACTTAATATGTGAATTTCTAATTCTTATTGTTCAAATATTAAGTCATTTAAATGATAAATTTGAGAATTTACCAATGGTTACCAGAATTTAGCATTCATTCAATTGTGTCCAGAAAACATAGAATTGCACATTTACATTTATAAATTTATGTAATTTATTTTCTTAAATTGTTTTCCAGAATATTACATTTCTTGGAAATAATATTCTCCGTGGTTAAACTATGTTTTTACTAGAATTTACTAATCTCCTAATTACATGCATCTCTTTGTTATTTCCAGGGATTAGTCATTATTCCCAAATCTTTCCTCTTTGCACATCAAATTTACTATGTAATTCCTCGTAAAATTCCCTTCTTTTACCACATTTTAATGAAGCCTAATTAATCACAATGCATTCAATTCTAAATTTCATTTATTTCAAATTTAAAGCTTAAATTTTCATTTCTCATTCCTTTCTTTTTATTTATTTTTAAAATACTTTGTATCTATTTAATGTTTGACTTATTCTCTTAATTTCAATCAGGGAGTCTGAACTTCCTTCAAGCTCTGAGTCTAATAGATTTTCCAAACTAACAAAGAGACCATAGCCAGTTGCCCAGTCTTCAAATTTCTAACCAAATTTGGATTTTCCTAATTACCAAACTACTCTATGAGGATTTTAGTGTCTTAACTTTACTAATACTTGGTGATTTGTTCATATAGATTGCTACATGTAATCATCCAATACTTTGTTCCTAATTTGGGTAATAATCCATTATCAACAGCTTCCCATTCCAAACAGAGGCAGGTAGAAGCCAACAACGAAATATGTTTTCTAAACTTTATTTCAGATTTCTCAGCCATCCAGATAATCAGAGTGACAATTCCATCATTCAAATAGGATAATAAATTATGAAAGTATTTAGCACAGTAAATCCATAGCATGAAATAAATTATTATGAAAATACAAAACACAAAAAACAGTTATCTGATACATAGAATTAGCTGGAAACTAATTAAGGGTGTTCCATTTTCCACCCAACCATAGGCACAATTGGTCTTGGTGTATTTCACAGTTTTCCACCCCCTATCCAAAGTATGATTCCATGAGAGAGAATTCTTATTTTTATCAGTAAACAACAAGGGATGAAGGTTACTCTCTTTCTCCCATAGGAACCTGGTAGTCCAGTATTCTATCCACCAAGCAAGGGGGTCTGTTGAGATTTCTCACTCAATCACTNCAAGGAGACATTTTCATTTTGAATCATCTTGTACTTGAACATTTAAGTGGGGTAAAAGGAGGTTGCCCCCTCGAAGAGGCTTATTATCTGAAATTATCTCTTTTTCAAGGCGTTGACTACTTTTCCTGAGGTTTTTCTATGCTATATTGATGTTTGGTTCTTAACATGAAATGGGTTAAACTTAGCACAGTTAAATCCTTTACACAAAAGGAAATAAATTCCATACCTCCATTACTCACGCACCAGATAGGAATTCATAGACTTAATATGTGAATTTCTAATTCTTATTGTTCAAATATTAAGTCATTTAAATGGTAAATTTGAGAATTTACCAATGGTTATCAGAATTTAGCATTCATTCAATTGTGTCCAGAAAACATAGAATTGCACATTTACATTTATAAATTTATATAATTTATTTTCTTAAATTGTTTTCCAGAATATTGCATTTCTTGGAAATAATATTCTCCATGGTAAAACTATGTTTTTACCAGAATTTACTAATCTCCTAATTACATGCATCTCTTTGTTATTTCTAGGGATTAGTCATTATTCCCAAATCTTTCCCCTTTGCACATCAAATTTACTGTGTAATTCCTCCTAAAATTCCCTTCTTTTACCACATTTTAATGAAGCCTAATTAATCACAATGCATTCAATTCTAAATTTCATTTATTTCAAATTTAAATCTTAAATTTGCATTTCTCATTCCTTTCTTTTTATTTATTTTTAAAATACTTTGTATCTATTTAATGTTTGACTTATTCTCTTAATTTCAATCAGGGAGTCTGAACTTCCTTCAAGCTCTGAGTCTAATAGGTTTTCCAGACTAACAAAGAGACCATAGCCAGCTGCCCAGTCTTCAAATTTCTAACAAAATTTGGATTTTTCTAATTACCAAGCTACTCTATGAGGATTTTAGTGTCTTGACTTTACTAATACTTGGTGATTTGTTCATATAGATTGCTACATGTAATCATCTAATACTTTGTTCCTAATTTGGGTAATAATCCATTATCAACAGCTTCCCATTCCAAACAGAGGCAGGTAGAAACCAACAACGAAATATGTTTTCTAAAATTTATTTCAGATTTCTCAGCCATCCAGACAATCAGAGTGACAATTCCATCATTCAAATAGGATAATAAATTATGAAATTATTTAGTACAGTAAATCCATAGCATGAAATAAATTATTATGAAAATAAAAAACACAGAAAACAGTTATCTGATACATAGAATTAGCTGGAAACTAATTAAGGGTGTTCCATTTTCCACCCAACCATAGGCACAATTGGTCTTGGTGTATTTCACAGTTTTCCACCCCCTATCCAAAGTATGATTCCATGAGAGAGAGTTCTTCTTTTTATCAGTAAACAACAAGGGATGAAAGTTACTCTCTTTCTCCCATAGGAACCTGGTAGTCTAGTATTCTATCCACCAAGCAAGGGGGTCTGTTGAGATTTCTCACTCAATCACTAAATTTCTCTACAACCCCATTTATTATCTTGATTAGAAAATGCTTCCCAATAGTTCCTATACCGATAAAAATTTATCTTCTTAGTTCTTTTATGAACCAGAGAGCTTCACATGCTCTTTGTCTTTAGATCTAGTCCTCAGACCCATTTATGTGGCTCCTCTTCTTTGGCCCATGATTTTCCTCTTTTTTCTTGCCTTCTACAACAATATTTCGTGGGTCCATTTCCCAATTCTTGGGTCAGATTAGGATGTTTCTAGATGTGGTACTCTTCCCATCTCCTCATTGACTCTTGAGGAAGAATTCCCAACTACCAGTTTGACTAGTAATTGAATTCTCTAGGAAAGAGGATTGTTCTAGGTCTGGACATGTTAAATCCAGCAGAGTATTGGTTTGGCACGGGTCATTTCAACCATTACTAGTTACCCTTACCATCCCCTCTCATGCATCATAATTTTCAATGGCAACACCTTCAGCAGTTATTCGACAATTTCCATTTTTATTTAATAACATAAAACATTTTCATTACCTTCTTAACGACGGTTCGTAATTTTTCAAAATCCACAGATAACAAACATGTCCATAGTATTTTAGCAATAACATAATTATATTTACAATTTGGGGGAAACATGGGTGTTACAATCCCCTCCCCCTTAAAGGAACACCATCCTCAGTGTTCTACCTTATGTTGTGTTCTTTATGTACAAAAGTGAACAAAAATGGATATGCATGTTCCATGGCATCCTCCATTTCCCATGTAGCTTCATCTGGACCAAAGTGTATCCACCACACCTTGACCTGTGAAATGGTTTTGTTCCTAAGTGGGATTTATTTCCTGTCTAGAATGCATTATGGTTATGGTAGGAATTCTCCCTCTAGTTCCACTTGGATCATAGACCAGTCAATTATATGATTAGAATCATGTATATATTTCTTCAGTAACGAAACATGGAAAAAATTATGTGATTTCATTGTGAGAGGAAGTGTTATTCTATAAGCTATAGGTCCCACTCTGTCCAAAATCTCAAAGGGTCCATAATACCGAGGTGTAACTTGGCACAAGTTCCCATGTTCAAGGAAACTCTTCTTGGTCTAATTTGGAGATACACGTGATCCCCTACTTTGAACTCTCTAGGAATCATATTTTTGTCTACATATATTTTTTGTCTGTCCCGATCTATTTTCAAATTTTGTTTTATTTGAATTACTTGTTGTTCCATATCCTTGAGCATATCTGTCCCAAGTGTTATTATGTCCACTGGTTTATTCCAACCGATTGGAATATTTCATTGTCTACCATAGATATCCTTAAAAGGACTCATCTTCAATGACTCCTGATAGCCATTGTTGTAAGAAAATTCTACCAGTGGCAGGTATTCTTCTCGTTTCTTGGGTCGATGCATCACATGCATCCTTAACATGTCATCTACCACTTGGTTTACCCTCTTTTTTTGTCCATCGGTTTGAGGGTGATAGGTTGTATTAAATATCAATTTAGTCCCAAAACCAACAAACAAAGGCTTCCAAAAATTTGAAGTAAATTTTATATCTCTATCTGATAGGATTTCCTTAGGTATATCATGTAGCCTAAATATTTATTTCATGAAAACATTGGCAATATCTATTTCCTTCCAGGTTGATTTTATAGGGATAAAGTGAGCATCCTTTCTCAGTTTATCCACAACCACCATAATGGCATCATTTTGTTTGGTTGATTTAGGAAATCCAGTGATAAAATCCATAGAGATGGTTTCTCATTTCCATTTTGGAATTGGTAGGGGATGCAACAACCCTGTTGGGTGCCTGTTCTCCACCTTAACCTACTGACATTCTAAATATTTTGCTAAGTAACCAACTATGTCATTTTTCATTCCTAGCAAATAAAACAGTTTCTTAGTGGTTGTGATCATTTTCTAATAGCCAGGATGACCAGTATATGGTCTTTTATGTAGTTCATCCATGATGAACCTCTTCAAGTCGTCACAATTTGGGATATACAACTAACCTTTGTAGGTTAATGGGCCATCATCCAACAGTTGATAGCCCCCATACTTCATCCCTGTAGGATCTTTCTCTAGATGTGTCTTTTCAGTTTTGAAAAGATCATCCATTTTTTTTGCACCTTTAACCCTTTCTTTAATGTATGATTCACAGATGATTATAGCTACCAAGTGAATCACTTTCATGCTTCTAGTGAGGAAATCAACCACTATATTTTCTTTTATCTTAATTTGTTTTATTTCAAAATCAAATTCACTAAGGAGAGCCATCCACCCATATTGTCTAACATTGAGATTGGGATGGTAAAACAAATATCTCATCCCACTATAGTCTATCATAAGTATAAATTTTCTACCTAGGAGGTAATTCCTCCACATTTTAAAATCATGTACTATGGAAGCCAATTCTACGTCATGTGTCACATAATGTATTTCTTGTTCATTCAATTTTCTGGATTCATAACAAATTACATGTCCTTCTTGCACGAGGACTCCTCTGAGTCCTTCCTTGTAGGAATCCATACACACAAGGAAGTCCTTTTTTGGGTATGAAATTTTCGACACATATGCATTGGTTAAAAGGTGTTTCAACTGTTGAAAACTCTCTTTATACTTTGTTTTCCAAACAAATTTAATTCCCTTTTTTCTGAAGGGAGGTGGTTGGAAAACCAATCTTGGAAAAATCCTTTATGAACCTTCTATAGTATCCTGCGAGGTTCATAAAGGATATGATATCAACTAAATCCTTTGGTGTAGGCCAATCCATAATGGCTTTTATATTTTCAGAATCAACTGCCACTCCTTCCTAAGTGATGATATGGCCTAAGTAATGGACTTGTTTTTGGAAAAAGTCACACTTACTAAACTTTGCATAGAGCTTGTTCTCTCTCAGCACTTGAAGCACTAACTTGAGGTGTTATTCCTTGTTCTTAGAATATATTAGGATATAATCTATGAAAACCAACAAAACTTTGTCCAAGAACATGTTGAGCACATTATTTATTAAGCACATAAAAGTGGTTAGTGCATTTGTAATCCCAAATGGCACCACCACAAATTCATAGTGACCTTATCTTTTCCTTAAGTTTTTTTTG
>JASDQU010435627.1:35890-47273 GCA_032191745.1 Picea mariana
AACAAAAGATAATTAATAAATGAAAAGATTAATTAGCGCATTTACCTTTTTGGTTTTTAAAAAAAAAAGAAAAGAAAGGGAATAATAAAAATAGGGAAATGAGCCTTTTAATAAATTTAAAGAAAATAATTTTGGAGAAACGTGGGGGATGAGTGACACTTGTAAGACAAAGAATTTTTAGAGGGTTTTCATTATAACTTAAATGAAATGTGATTTAGGGCAAGGGGGGGTCTCAAAATTCTATAAAAGAAAGGTAGATGAGGAAGATGGGGGAGGGGTTATTAGCGTAACGTTACGTTGCTGAATTTGGACTTGACTGGTTGCTTGTGAGGAGTTGGGATTTTCTTAGCTCGGATTGGAGTGGTAGCTCAGCCTTACGAGGTGAGCTGAGAAGCTAGACTTATCTGTTGGATCTTGTGTGGATCCTTTGTGGCTCGAGGGGCTATGGGGGAAGTAGAGTACCCCTAGTGATTGGCTGGGAGGTACCACTGTAGTCTCGATGGTCGGCGAGCAGGAGTGGCGAGGAGCACGCAGACGACATTCGAGGCGAGTGATAAGGCAATGGTATGATTTGTATTTTTGTAGATTAGAATTCTTTATGACTTACCTTGGTTGATAAAATTACTTACCTCCATTATTGGCGTGGTGATGGAAATTGTTATGGCTGTTACTTCCCTCCATTAATAAATTTATTTACCGTTGTTGTTTATCTCAGTGTTTTGTTTTAAAGAAATAAATTTGCGTTTGGGGTTACTTGATGTCAAAAAAAAAAAAAAAAAATTATTTCAATTTGGATCTCTATTTCGTAGAAGAAGCTTCAAGAAATGATTACCTATGAAATCTGGAAAAACCAGATTTGCTGCAAAAATGTTTTCAATTGATGTTTGTTCGTACCAAAGAAAATTCCACTGTTGTTACACTTCAGAAACTTGTGCCACGAGCCTTTTGTCTGATCTGGTTTTCATGATTACTACTCAGTGTGGTTTTATGGGGTGACGGACCTATCAATTTCTTGAAAATTCTCTCTGACTGCAAATTTCTGGTATGAACCACAGTTATTGATATTCATGTCTTTAACAGTCTAAAAATGAAATTCCTGTGTCCATGCTAATTGCGGTAGCATTTGGCATTACCATACTGTTTTAAATGCAGTATTTTTCATGAGTGTAGCAGCTTGTAAAGGTCACTGTACCCTTAAATCTTGTAAACTGATCCGTGAAATCAACAAATTCTGATAGCCCTTTGAAGTTCAAAATTTAATCTCTAAATTTGCGATCAAACTTTTGCAAATTCTGCAACAACTGATAAATTGTATTCGCCAAAATCCCATGTTCACACAATAGAATAATGGGCTGAGTGTGCCCTAAATGATGCACGTCCTGTGTGTTCTTCCTTCGAATTTCTGATCTTAGCAAACAAAAATTGAACCAGTCCCGTTTGTTTTCCTTCTGGAATTTCGCTCAGGTATTCTTTTTATTTTTATGACCAGTCGATCTGGATATTTTCGTTCTGGCAACCGGTGTTTGGATTTTCCATTTGAGTTTTTGATATGAGGTTTATCTCTGGCAATAGGCATTGGCTTTTTTGTTGAATGTTGGGTAGGAGATTCATCGTCTGGTGTACTGATAACATTGTTGTTAAATCCTTGGAAGTAAAGCAATGAATTTCCCTCTACATCTTCTGGTATTTTTTCTCCACCTATTGCATTAAATTCCGCTGAGGAATACCCCCATTTTTCACCCATAATCTCTGTTGTTTGATTTGGCATTTTTCATATTTGTCGAGTTCCTATCCTTGTTTTGGTTTTTGTTTTTATTTTTTGCACATCTTGGGGCCACAGGTCCCTGCCCCTTTAACTTTAATTACTTACTGACAGCGAGCTGATAGGTGTGCGCAGTCGGTGACAGGACCGCAAATCATGGTTGTTCGTGGGTGGCGTGACTGTGTGTTAGCCGTGCCCCGGGAAGCTATGCCGGCGGTGCGTTTAGACCTTGCAATTAAAGTGTATGCCTGGACTCCTCCTTCGTGAGTGTAGATTAAAAACAACTGACCTTCGAACAGATTAGAAAATGTATTATGTTACCTTCCCGAAACTTATGATTATTCGGATACCTTCAGCAGTTAATATTATCACTCATTAATGCGAGAATGATGGTTACAACTATCTCGTTCAGTTTTTGTTATTGAAATAGTTCTACCCTTCCATCAAATTTTATTAGCAACCACAACCTGGAGTTGTGCTGACAGTAGCTCGTGGCCTGCCATAGCCTTCTTATTATTCTACCTTAGATAGTTGTTCCAAGCTATCGCCGAATAGCGCAAATTTCGATACAACGGCGATTTTGTTGCCCCAGTAAGAGACAAGTCATGGTTGCCTACAGCTGCTTGTTTTTATTTTATTCAATGGTAATAATTGTTAAAGATTTATGGTACTATAAGGTGATAATTATTAAAGTACTGTCAAAGTAATTATGCAATAATTGTTAAATAGGAATTTTAAAATAATATGATCTTATGGTAATTATTGTTAAATAATTATGACTTTATAGGGTAATTATGGTTAAAGAATTTTGATGTATGAGGTAATAATTGTTAAGGTGACATTGGTTAAAGTAATAAGGTGTTAATGGTAATAATTGTTAATTAGGCATGGTTTTATAATGTGGTAATGTCAAGGCAATTATGGAAATAATATAATGGAAAGTAATCATTTTATGATTTGCATTAAATGGAACATAATCATTTATGTAAAGTAAATGATTTGCATTTAAGAAAATGATTTTTATGCTATAATGGAAAGTAATCATTTTATGGAAAGTAAATGATTTGCATTAAATGATTTCTTTATGATTTTTTTTTTTTATGTTGCATAATGGAAAGTAATCATTAGTTATATTTAATGCTATTCTAATATAAAGGAAATTGCATGGTATTTATGTTCAAGTTTGGTAGATCCGTGGATATTAGTAACAAAAGGGGGAAGTCCTCATTATTTAATTTGCAATGAAACCATGATATATAAGGCCATTGTTATCTTATTGGTGAGTGTGATAAATGAATACTGAAATTTTGGTGTAATTAAACTAATTATGTAAGGAATGTGGTATTGATACTAATGTTGTTCATGGTGAAATTAGGTAATGTACTGATTAAAGTTAATGCTAAGGTTATGGTAAGGTTAAATTCTACGTTAGTGGTTTTGTGGAAATGTTAAAGTAATGGTTATAGAAAATTGGAAGTTTCTAGGTGGTCGTCATTCTATTTAGTTACTGTAAACGTAATGTGGTTATAGGTGGGTAACGAGTTGAGTTTAATTATCATTAATAACAGTATGATGCAAGGTCTTGAACTATGTTCAATAAGCTAGTATGATTCAGTAAATGGAGTTGTGAATAACCGAATTACATTATTTAAGGTTGGATAACTTGTCGATTAATAAATTTTAATTGGCAATTGGTCTGTAATTTTGTCAGTGAGTCTTAATCATGGATGGTCAATGTCGGAGTCCTTCTTGCTTTTGCCTTCCTGGAGGATGTTTTATTGTTCATATAATTTATGTTGTACGAGGTCGTAATCATCTTATTTCTTGGTCAGTTTTTGTCGGGCGGGATGTAGACACCTCATTGTAGGCTAGTATATAAGTCTGTGTGTGGTCATTTGTGTAAAGAATCATGTGCCGTATCAAGAGTCTCGGGCCCTTTAAAGGCAGGGTTTCCACTCTTGTGACACACCTGACGGAGATTACTAGTTTCTGCCTGAGCAGTCGGTCAGGAGCCTATTTGACCTTCTCTCTCTCCGAAGTAGAGAACTAAGATTAAACACCCTGATTTCCTGTGCAGAAATAGTAAAATCCACTACTATGGATTCTTCCTTTTGTGTTCGTACCGTGCATAACCAAGTATGTCGTTAATGCTTGCATTTCTTGTTGTGCACCTTATGTCTATGGCCGTTTATTTCTTGCAGTTCTTGTTGTGCACCTTATGTCTATGGTTGTTTATTGCTTGCAGTTCATACAAAAAAAAAAAAATAATAAATAAATTTTGCACCTGTTAAAGATTTGTTGTCATAACGAGTAGGTCGTTACACTTATTTTCTCAGGATCGACTGCAATACCTTCCTCCGATATTACATGTCCTAGGTACTGTATTTTCTTTTGATAAAAGTAACATTTATCGAATTTGGCATACAGTTTGTGTCTTCTCAAAGTTTGCATGACTATTATTAGGTGCTCTTTGTGTTCTTATTTTCTTTTAGAATACACTAGGATATCATCAATAAATACCAACAAAAACTTGTCCAAGTACTGACTGGAAACACTGTTCATTAAGCACATAAATATGGTTGGCGCATTAGTGAGTCCAAACAGTATAACAACAAATTCGTAGTGTTTGTATCTCATTCTGAATGTTGTTTTACGTATGTCCTCATCTTTTATTCTAGCCTGGTGATAACCAGATCTTAAATCTAATTTAAAAAAAATCTTTGCCCCACCTACTTGATCGAACAAATCATTAATCCTAGGTAAGGGGTACTTATCTTAATAGTCATTTTGTTTAGTTGTATGTAATCGATGCATAATCCCAGAGTTCTGTATTTATTTTTAACAAAGAGGACTAGTGCTCCCCATGGTGAAATAGTCAGTCTGATATATTTTTTGTCCAATAATTCATTAATTTTTTGTCCAATAATGGTGAATTTTTAATTTTGTTAATTCTAGTAAACTCATTCGGTAGGGTGCTTTAGATATAGGGGTTGAACTAGGTAGTAGGTCGATAGAAAATTCTATCTCTCTCCTTTGGGGTAGTTCATGTATCTCATAAACAAACACATCTATGAAATCATGCAAGATGACAAAATCCTCCAAGCTAGGTTTATTTTATTTTTTCCAACAGATTTTTCATTTGGATGGCATAAATCTGACAACCCTTTCTTATGCATTTCTTAAATTGCATTGTGATGCAGGAGCATCGCCAGATCATCAAGAGAGCCAACGCGAAAGTAGGAGACAACAGGACAAGCAGAACCAATTTTGAAAATGCTTTGAGATGTTGCGCGATCTTAAATGATTCATTTAAGAGACGGCACACTTGTATATTGTAAATGGACCTTGAGCGGATAGATCACGTCCTTAGGTAGATGAGGCATTTAACAGATTTAATGTAAGGTTAGATAGGAATTTAATTCTAGATTTGATGGCTATAGAGCTCGAGAGGGAAACGGGATATTGACACCCTCCTTTGTACATTGTATATTATTGAAGAAGAAGAGAAGAGCTTGTAGAGAAGTGTATGAGGAGCATCCATGTATAGACTTTGAATTAATAGAAAAGATTTGATTCAATTCCATGGTTTTGTCATTATCTGTGTATTGTTGATATTATGCTCATGAATGTTTCCTTCTTGTCATACATTTGATTTTATATGCTGTGTATGTGATTTCATGATTGAATTGGAGTCTGTGAGAACAATGAGTTAGTTTCAATTGTTTCTCTATCTTGAACTAGAGAATTCCTGCAAGGAGTGCAGTTGAATCGTCCGCAAGGAGTGCAGTTGAATCGTCCGCAAGGAGTGCGTTGACAGAAGGGTTCAGATAGAGATAACTTTTGTTCTAAGTTCTCAGGAGTGCATATTGGGCACCGGAGCTGTGAAAGGTGTGCGTAGGCTAGACGAAGTCTCAGAGTTACAATTCTGAGAAAAGGAATTTAAAGATTTCTGCTGCAGGAATGCGTAGGGTCGAAGACTTCTACACTTAGTCATGTTTGAAGATTTGTCGCAAGGAGTGCGTGCAAGGAGTTTCCAGAAGGGACTCGAAAGTTGTGAGAGAAGATCAGGAGGAATAGGCCTTCAAAGTTTGTTGAAGGGTAGCGGATCGAAGTTGCACGAGCAGGGTGAATGGAGGAGTCGTAGGTCAGCGAACCCATCTCATGGAGAGACACTTCTTGTTTGTGGGTTGCGCAAGAAGAGCAGTGGATGGTCGGTATTCTCCGTAGAGAATCATCGAGCTGCAATGAATCGTTGGATCTCTCGGAGTTGCAGGAAGTCCACAGTGCAGGAGCGGGAGAAGCTTCGATGCTCGGGGGATCCGGATTCATCGATCAGGATCACGAGGAGCATTGGTTCTACTCGTAGATCAGCACATTGGGAGTTCATGAGACAAGACTCCAAATCTATGCAACGGAATCCACGATCTAGCAAGAGGCGATATTCTGACGACTTCGTAAGAAGTGTGGGCCACGGGAGATAGTCGGAGACAGATGGCCTAACCATCGGAGGTTCGGTGTCTCGGGTAGTGGGAGTCGACAGGGAGTTTATTTGGCCTCGCGAGTAGCAAAGTTGCAAGTTAGCGATAATCCAAATATTGGCGTCTCATGCCTCGAAAGTCGAGGGAGGAATTAATGGATCTCGTGAGTGGCGAAGTCACGAAGGAGCGAGACTGCAGTTTTCGGCATCTCGGCTTATCGCATATCGGAGATTGGAAATACAATTATTTAGAGTCGTGAGTTGCGAGGTGCGATAGGGAAAAGTTTCGATAAAGGAAGAATGAAGTCATCGGGCCTCAGGGATTTGAGAACCCGAAGATAGACCGTGAGCTCATGGAGCTGCGAGTTCCAATTTTCTCGACAAGTGAACAAGGGAAAAGTCACACGAAGGAAATGTGGGTGCAGATCTTCCGATTGGGAGATAGAAGAGCATTGACACACTTCGGGCCAAGAGAAAAGAAGTTTCTGGAGGAGGCGAACATGCTCCAAGGAGTGCGGGTTTCCATCAAGTGGTATCAGAGCGAGAAAATTTCTCTGTTTTCTGTAGTAGAGGAGAAGAGAGTAAATTCACCATGCTGCCGAGAAGAGAAAGGAAGTCACCAGATCTCGAAGATAGGGAGGTGCAAAGAAGAGGTAGGCCAGCAGGAAATCCAAAAATGGAGCAGTAGATGAGAGATCTCCGAGCAAGACTCGAGGAGATGGAAACAGCTCAGAGACACGGAGTTGGTGCAGGGGATCTTAGTGATTCTGAAGTTGAAGGGGAAGCTGGACATGAAGAAGAGGTCACAACAGAGGATGCATCAATCGAGCGGTTGATTAAAGCTATCGCCATAATGGGTGCGAAGGAAAAAATGGACATTCCAATCTATGAAGGAAATCTGGATGCAGAAGAGTTACTGGATTGGATCCGAGCTCTTGACACCAACTGCGACTATGAGGATATCGAAGAGGATAAGAAGGTCAGACATGATGTCACATGCTTGAAGGGACATGTAGCCTTATGGTGGGACAAGCTACAAGAAGATAGGCGCTGTAAGGGCAAGCAGAAGATTAAAAGCTGGGATTGAATGATCGCGAAAATGAAGGCAAAGTTCATCCCAAGGGATTATCAAATTACTCTGTTTAGGAGAATGTAGAACCTAAGACAGAAGCTGATGAGAGTGAAAGAATACACTAGAGAATTCTATCGACTGAACATCAGAGCAGGTCATCGGGAGAGCAATGATGAGAAGATTGTGAGATATCTGAATGGTCTGAGATATGACATTCAGGATGAACTAAGCATGCTAACCATCCGAACGGTGGAAGATGCTTACCAATTGGCTCTAAAAGCCGAGGAGAAGCTGAGCCGAAAGCAAGGACAGTGAGGGTGAGGCAGAAGTCAGCCAAGAGGCAAAGCAGTTTCTCAGGATAAACTCCAGAAGCCCAGAGAGGAATGGAAGAAACCTCAGGGTAAAGCTGAAAGAGGTGGAACCTCACAGAGGCAACCATATGTTGAGCTGAGAGGACAGAAAAATGATCAGTAGAAATATTATGCTGATGTAAGCACTCTTCCTCATACTAGAGGTCGAGGCAGAGGCCGAGGAGGAGTAATCACATGTTTCACATGTGGGAAGAATGGACACAAGTCATTTGAGTGCCCAGAGAAAAAGAAAGATGTTGGAGAAACTCACATCATAGAAGCGCAGAGGCGTGATGCTGAGACTGAAGATGCAGAAGGCGGAAGATCGCTTGGGATGCATAAAGTCCTTTTGACACCTGAGAAGGAGGTGGAGGACACAGCTCATAGAAGCAGTCTATTCAGAACTGCATGCAATACCAAGGACAGGAAGTGCAAGTTCATTGTAGACAGTGGAAGCACAGACAATCTCGTTTCAACCGAGATGGTGGAAAAGTTAGAGATGGAGGCGAATGATCACCCGAGTCCATACAAAGTTTCATGGCTACATAAGGGACATCAAGTGAGTGTCACTAAACAGTTTTTAGTTGAATTTAAGATAGGGGGGTATAATGATAAAATCTTGTGTGATGTCATTCCCATGGATGTATGTCACTTATTGCTGGGTAGACCATGGAAATATGACAAAAATGTGATTCATGATGGGAGAATGAACACATATACCCTAGAGAAGAATGAGAGAACCCATACGTTGCTTCCGATAAAGGATAAGGAAGTGAAGCCAGAAGTAAACAGCACAATACTTCTCATGAGTGGGAAGGAGCTTCTTACAGAGATGGAGAAGAAAGAAGATCCACAATTCTTTTTGGTCAGAAAGACGAGAATCATTCTGACTAGCACAAGAGTGGATGATTTACCAGATGAGATTCAGGAACTACTGGAAGAGTTCACTGACATCATTGTGGATGAATTACCTCATTCTTTGCCACCGATGAGGAGCGTGAGCCATCACATAGACCTCATACCGGGAGCTAGTTTACCGAACAAAGCCGTGTACAGGTTGACGCCGCAAGAAAATGAGGAGGTCAAGAAGCAGGTACAGGAGTTGTTGGACAAAGGATTGGTCAGGGAAAGCTTGAGTCCATGTGTTGTTCTGATAGTACTCAGCCCAAAGAAAGACGGAGGTTGGAGGATGTCTATCGACTCAAGAGTGATCAACAAGATAACCATCAGGTACAGGTTTCCACTGCCGAGAACGGATGATCTAATGGATTGCTTGAGTGGGGCAAAGTATTTTTCAAAAATAGATTTGAAAAGCGGATATCACCAGATTCGCATGAAAGAAGGCGATGAGTGGAAGACAACATTTAAAACAAATGAAGGTTTGTATGAATGGCTAGTCATGCCATTTGGCTTGACAAATGCACCAAGTACCTTTATGAGACTGATGAATGAAGTCCCGAGGGAATTTATGGGGAAATTCGTCATTGTTTACTTGGATGATATACTGATTTACAGTAAATCAGAGGCTGAACATTTGAAAGATTTGGCCATTGTGATGAGGAAGCTACAGCAGGAGAAGTTGTTGATTAATATGAAGAAGTCCTCATTTATCAAGACAAAACTCATTTATTTGGGTTTTGTTATTTCAGCAAATGAGTTGAAGATGGATCCAGAGAAGGTAGAAGTGATCAAGAATTGGCCATCACCGAGAAATATTTTCGAGGTGAGAAGTTTCCATGGTTTGGCTAGTTTCTACAGAAAAGTTCATCAAGAATTTCAGTGGAGTTAGTGCAGCGATGATGGACACAGTCAAGAAGCAGCATAAATTTTTTCATTGGATGGCTGAGGCTGAGAAGAGCTTCAATCTGTTGAAGCGAAAGATCACGGAGCAACCAGTGTTGGTGTTGCCTAATTTTCAGAAGACATTTCAGGTGAAATGTGATGCTAGTGGATATGCCATAGGAGCGGTCTTGAGTCAAGAAGACAGACCAGTTGCATAATTTAGTGAGAAGTTGGATGAAGCAAAACTGAAATACTCCACGTATGATAAAGAATTCTATGCTATCATACAAGCATTGAAAAAGTGGAGGCATTACTTGATCCCAAAAGAATTTGTATTGTACAGTGATAATCATGCATTATAGTTTGTGAGTCAATGGGAGAAGTTGAACCAGAAACATGCGAAATGGGTAGAGTATATGCAGAATTTTACATTTGTGATTAAACACATTTTGGGTACTGCTAACAAAGTGGTTGATGCTTTGAGTAGGAGATGTTTGTTGCTGCAGGAGTTCTGAGTCAAAACATTGGGGTTTGAGAATCTTAGAGACATGTACACAGAAGATGCAGATTTTGGAGAGGTGTATGAAGGAGCTGAGAATCCAGTTCTCAGAGACATAAGTCCTTGGATAGATTACATGATCCAGGAGGGATTGTTGTTTAGAGGCAATCAGCTGTGTATTCCAAAATGCTCCATGAGGGAGAACCATTTGAAGGAGAAACATAGCAGGGGTTTAGCAGGACATTTTGGCCATGACAATACATTCACGAAGCTGAATGAGTCATATTTTTGGCCAGGGATGTGTGCATATGTCAAACGGTTTGTTGACAGATGTCGAATTTTTTAGCATTCGAAAGGAAGAAAGAAGAATGCAGGTTTTTATCAGCCATTGCCCATACCAGAGAGGCCATGGGAGGCAATCAGCATGGATTTTGTATTGTGCTTGTCGAGGACACAAAGGGGTGTTGACTCTATATTTTTGGTCGTGGACAAGTTTTCGAAGGTGGCACATTTCATTCCATGTCAGAAGACCAGAGATGTGATGCACATCACAAATCTATTTTTCAAAGAGATCGTTAGACTTCATGGATTGCCGAAAAGCATAGTTTCGGACAGAGACACATAATTCATAGGGAATTTTTGCAGGACACTATGGAAGAAGCTAGGAACTAACTTGGTGTTTAGTTCTGCTTATCATCTTCAGACGGATGGACAAACGGAAGTAGTCAACCAAAGTCTGGGAGATTTGTTGAGAAGCTTGGTGATAGAGCACCATAGAAGTTGGGACAACATATTGCCACAGGCAGAGTTTGCATACAATGATTCATTGAATCGGAGTATAGGTAGAAGTCCATTTCAGGTTGTATATGGGATGTAGCCAAGAGGAGTTTTTGAATTAAAAGATTTATAACAGACTGTAACTAGCAGTGCTAGTGCAGAAGAATTCACTGAGGTGATGAGAGAACTTCACAGTCAGGTGAAGCAGTGACTGATAAATTCAAGCCGGGAGTACAAGCACAGAGTAGATCAGCATAGGAGACAACTTCAGTTTGAAGTTGGGGATATAGTTCTAGCACACTTGAGGAAAGAAAGGTTCCCGAGAGGAACATACAATAAACTCAAGATGAAGAAAATAGGACCATGCAGAGTCCTGAAGAAATTCAGAGAGAATGCTTATGAGATTGAGTTGTCGGATGGCATCGGGATATCTCCGATATTTAATATCATTGATTTATATCCATATAGGGATGAAGAAGAAGAGACTGGAACTGAGGAGCCAGTGATCCAGTGGATGAAGCAATTGCCAGTAGCATAAAATCCACAGATGGAATGCATACTGGACAAGAGAGTGGGTAAAAAGACCAGGAGAAAGGAATACTTTGAGTATCTGGTTAAATGGAAGAATCACCCAGTGGAGGATGCCAGTTGGGAGACCGAAGTG
>JASDQU010435627.1:54768-64816 GCA_032191745.1 Picea mariana
CCGAAGCGCAGAGGCGTGATATTAAAAATGAAGACACTGAAGCAGGAAGGTCACTGACAGTGCACAAAGTCCTTTTGACACCTGAGAAAGAGGTGCAGGAGAGTTCAACTCAAAGGACCAGACTGTTCAGGACAGCTTGCAAAACCAAAGACTGGAAATGCAAGGTCATAGTTGATAGTGGCAGCACTGATAATCTCGTTTCGACTGAGATGGTGGAGAAACTAGCGCTGGAGACAACTAATCACCCGAGTCTATACAAGGTTTCGTGGCTACAGAAAGGACATCAGGTGAGTGTCACTAAACAGTGTTTAGTTGAATTCAAGATAGGGGGTTATAATGATAAAATTCTCTATGATGTTATTCCCATGGATGTATGTCATTTATTGTTGGGTAGACCATGGCAATATGACCAAAATGTGGTTCATGATGGGAGGATGAACACATATACTTTAGAGAAGGATGGGAGGACGCACAAGTTACTTTCGATACAGGATAAGGAGGTGAAACTGGAAGTAAACAACACAATACTTCTCATGAGTGGGAAGGAGCTTCTTACAGAGATGGAGAAGAAGGAGGATCCAAAATTCTTTGTTGTCAGAAAGCCGAGGATTGTTCTGACCAGCACAAGAGTGGACAATTTACCAGATGAGATTCAGGAACTGCTGGGAGAGTTTGCTGACATCATCGTGGACAAATTACCTCATTCGTTGCTACCGATGAGGAGTGTGAGTCACCACATTGATCTCATACCAGGAGCCAGTTTTCCGAACAAGGCTGCATACAGATTGACACCACAGGAAAATGAGGAAGTCAAAAAGCAGGTCCAGGAGTTGTTGGACAAGGGACTGGTCAGAGAAAGTCTAATTATGTGCGTTGTTCCAACCGTGCTTAGTCCGAAGAAAGATGGAGGTTGGAGAATGTGCACCGACTCAAGAGCAATCAACAAAATTACCATCAAGTATAGATTTCCACTGCCGAGAATGGATGATCTAATGGATTACCTGAGTGGGGCAAATTATTTTTCAAAGATTGATCTGAAGAGTGGATATCACCAGATTCACATGAGGGAAGGTGATGAATGGAAGACAACATTCAATACAAACAAAGGTTTGTACGAATGGCTGGTCATGCCATTTGGCTTGACAAACGCACCGAGCACATTCATGAGACTGATGAATGAAGTCCTAAGGGAGTTCATCGGGAAATTTGTGGTCGTATATCTAGATGATATATTGATCTACAGTAAGACCAAGGCTGAACATTTGAAACATTTGGCCATTGTGATGAGAAAACTACATCAAGAGAAGCTGTTGATTAACATGAAGAAATCCTCATTTATGAAGACAGAGCTCATTTATTTGGGTTTTGTTATTTCGGCAAATGAGTTGAAAATGGATCCGGAAAAAGTGGAAGTGATAAAAAATTGGCCATCACCGAGAAATATTTTCGAGGTGAGGAGTTTCCATGGTTTGGCTAGTTTCTACAGGAAATTCATTAGGAATTTCAGTGGAATTAGCGCAGCGATGATGGACACAGTGAAAAAGCAGCATAAGACTTTTCACTGGACAGCAGAGGCTGAAAAGAGCTTCAATCTGTTGAAGTGAAAGATCACAGAGCAACCAGTGTTGGTGTTGCCATATTTTCAGAAGACATTTCAGGTGAAATGTGATGCAAGTGGCTTTGCCATAGGAGCGGTCTTGAGCCAAGAGGACAGACCAATTGCATATTACAGCGAGAATTTAGATGAAGAAAAACTGAAGTACTCCACGTATGATAAGGAATTTTACGCTATCATACAAGCATTGAAGAAGTGCAGGCATTACTTGATCCCAAAATAATTTGTATTGTATAGTGATAACCATGAATTGCAGTTTGTAAGTCAACAAGAAAAGTTGAATCAAAATCATGCAAAATGGGTAGAATACATGCAAAATTTTACATTTGTAATTAAACACATTTCAGGGACTGCTAACAAAGTGACTGATGCTTTAAGCAGGAAATGTTTGTTGCTGCAAGAGTTCCGAGTCAAAACATTGGGTTTTGAAAATCTTAAAGATATGTATGCAGGTGATGCAGATTTTGCAGAAGCATACGAGGCAGCTGAGAATCCAGTTCTCAGAGACAGAAGCCCGTGGATGGATTACATGATTCAGAATGGACTGTTGTTCAAAGGAAACTAGTTATGCATTCTGAATTTCTCCATGAGGGAGAATCTGCTAAAAGAGAAGAACAGTGGTGGATTAGCAGGGCACTTTGGCCATGAAAAAACGTTCGCAAAGCTGAGCGAAGCATATTTTTGGCTGAAGATGCGGACAGATGTCAAGAAGTTTGTTGACAGGTGCAGAATTTGTCAGCATTCGAAGGGCAGAAAGCAGAACACAGGTCTTTACCAACCATTGCCTATACCAGAAAAGCCATGGGAGGAAATCAGCATGGATTTTGTATTAGGACTATCAAGGACGCAGAGAGGGGTTGATTCCATCTTTGTAGTTGTTGACAGGTTTTCAAAGATCGCACATTTTATTCCATGTTAGAAGACCAGCGATGCGACTCACATCGCGAACTTGTTTTTCAAGGAGATCATTCGACTCCATGGATTGCCAAGAAGCATTGTATCGGACAGGGATACAAAGTTCATTGGCCATTTTTGGAGGACACTATAGAAGAAGCTAGGAACTAACCTGGCATTTAGTTCTTCCTATCACCCTCAGACAGATGGAAAAACAGAAGTGGTCAACAGAAGTCTAGGAGACTTACTGAGGAGCTTGGTGACCGAACACCATAGAAGCTGAGATAATGTGTTACCACAGGCAGAATTTGCTTACAATGATTCAGTCAATCAGAGCACAGGAAAGAGTCCATTTGAGATTGTATATGGCAGACAGCTAAGAGGAGTATATGAACTGCAAGATTTAGAACGGACTACTACTAGCAGCGCAAGCGCTGAAGAATTTGCAGAGGCAATGAAAGAACTGCACAGTAAGGTGAAGCAGCGGCTGATTGATTCANTGAGGAAGGAAAGGTTCCCAAGGGGAACATACAACAAGATGAAAATGAAGAAAATTGGGCCATGCAGAGTCCTGAAGAAATTGGGAGAGAATGATTACGAGATTGAATTGCCGGATGACATTGGAATATCTTCGAAATTCAATGTTTCAGACTTATATCCCTATAAGGTTGAAAAAACGGGACTTGGAAGTGATGAGTAGCCAGGAATTCAGTGGCAAAAGTAGATGCCGATTGCAGAAAGGCCGCAAATGGAGTGGATACTTGACAGAAGAGTCAGCAAAAAGACCAGAAGGAAACAGTATTTTGAATATCTGGTGAAATGGAAGAATCACCCAGTGGAGGATGCCAGCTAGGAGACAGAAGCAGTTATCAAAAAGCATGGACAGACCGTGCAGGAGCTCATGGACAGGAGCCCATGAAAATTTTCAAGCTGAGGAGTATGATGCAAGAGAATCACCGACTCATCAAGGAGCATTGCCAAGACAAGCGAGCCAACACGAAAAGAAATGAACAGTTGGGCGAGCCAACAATTTTTTTTTGAATTTTTCATCCAAGAGGATGCGCCAATGTATAAATGCACCATTTATGAAATCACCTTTTGTGTGTTGTATTAGACCTCGAGCCATACGCTCATGTCTGAAATATATAGGAGGCATTCATTAGATTTAATGCAGGTAGATAGATGTTTAAGTCTAGATTAGACAGTTTTAGAGTCCGAGAGGGAAAACGGATATAGACACCCTCCTTTGTATCATTGTAACATTATCAATTATCAAGCATTCAGAAGAGGAGAGAGCAAGCAGAGAAATTGTAAAGAACACCCATGTACAGATTTGAGTTAATAGAAGAGAGTCTTTGATTTAAATTCATGTCTGGTGTTGTTTCTCTGTGTGTTTTGATTGTGTGCTCATGAATGTTTGTTTTCTGGTTATGCATTTTCTTTGGATATGCTATGCATGTGATTTTAGGGTTTGAAACTAAAGTCTGAGAAGGAAGAGAATGAGTTTCAATTGTTTCTCTATCTGAGCCAGGAAATTCCTGCATAGAGTGCAGTCGAATTCATCCGCAGGGAGTGCGTTGATGAAGGCTAGATAGTTTAACATTTGTTATCATTCGCCCAGAAGTGATTTGGGTTTTTTCAACCGTGCAAGGAGCGTGCAGGTTGAAGGAAAGAGAAGTCTCAGTCATTAGTCTGAGCAAAGGAGTTAAGGACTACTGCTGCAGGAAGTGCACAGAGTCTGAGAGATTCAACACTTGAAGAAGTCGTTGAACACTGAGCGCGAGGAGGGTGCAGACATTCCTCTGAAGGATTCAGAGTGAATAATCTCGGGAGGGATAGAACCCTTGTGACATAGTTGAAAGGGAGCGTAGAAGGTCCGTGTCGAAGAAGGTTCCAAGCAGGAACTGCGAGTGCAGGCTTGGAGAGCAAGTCTCGACAGAAACGCTTAGACGTTTTCAAGAAATCCTCAAGGAGAAGGAGTCAACAGCCAGGATTCGCAGGACATATTAGCGAAATCCTGACAGTCGTCAGATCTCAGGAAAGTTGCACAGGTTTTTAGCCTGGAGGAGCAGAGAAGACCCCAGAGATCGGAGTTCGGGATATCAGGGTTTCCGTGGTCGTGGGATTTGTATAGAATGAAATCGCGATTAGCGATTTCCCGACGCAACTGGAGCCGTTGATCCCAGCGGGGATACGTGGCGTGAGATCCCAAAGAGTCGGGGTTCGACACTTCAGAATTTTTGGCGTCGAAAGAATCACGGAGGATTCGCGAAACTTCGAAATGGGACGGGTCCCACAGTGATAGCGTCTGGTATTGACAGGTGGCATCACGTATCGGAGTTCGGGACTTGGAAGGTCCTGTGAAATGGTGCCACAGGAATCATGAATTCCCAAAACGCGATTTCCCGATTAACCAGAAAGCATGGGGTCCAGGCGATAGCACAGAGGACAGGTGGCATCGGGTTTCGGGGATTTGTGAGACCCGATTCTGTGAGCTTAGGACTCGCAATATCGCGAGGTCCGATTTCCCGATAGAGCCAAGGGATATCGTAAGGAGAGCAATTCATCTCTTCGGGCCAGAGAAGTAGAAGGTCCTGGTGAAGGCGGGACGCGCGAGTGGCGCGTGCTGCATCATTTATGTAGGGTACACACCTCATCAACTCAATAAATTTGTTTATATATTCATCTATGGTGAGTTGTCGTAACTTGATTTCATAGAACTCTTTAGTTTCATCATAGTACCTTTCATACAGGTATTTCTTCTTAAATTATTTCTCAATTTTTTTCCATGAAAACTCCTTCTCATGAATTCCTTTAACATTTCTAAGGTCCTCCCACCAAATGGAGGTCTTTCCATTCAAGTTGAAAATGGTTATTTGAGCCTTCAAGTTTTTAGAGTAGTCATGGACTCTGAAGTACTTCTTTAAGCCAAGAAACCAAACTCTTGCTTCTTCCCCATTTTTTATTTCTCCATCAAAAGTGGGTGGTTTGGATTTCTAAAAGTCTTTAGGGTCATGGTTCCTAGAATGTTTCCTCCTCTTTCTTCTCCTCTAAGAATGTGAGCTAGTCTCACTTATGGACAGTTCCTTGGAGTTGTCATCTCCCTCACTAGAGGATTCTTCAGATGAATCATTGATGTTAGCATGCCTCTTGGATCCATGTTGGGCCTTCTTTGAGGTGATTCTTCTCATGTTGTTATTTTCAAGGCCATGTTTTTGTATCTCAGGTGGAATATGGATTTTATTGGACTAATATCTATCCATATTAATGCATGTTGGCCCTTGTTGTAGATGCCTCTTCATGTATGACAAGCTTTGCAACAAAACTACATTTATTTTAGTTTGTTTTTCTTGTTTTTTTATAAGCCTCTCATTGTTTTCTTTAAAACTTTGTAATTCTACCATAAGGATTCTTACAGTTTCAGCCAAATCCATAAGGGTTTCCACTACTCTCCTTTCATCAAATTCTTCTTCTATGTTATGGGAGCTCTCCCCCATCTCATGATGTGTCACTATTTTTTACGTTGTGGTTTTCCTTGCTGTCCACTAAATGTTTAAGTGATAATAACACCATTTTCTATTAGCTAATTATCCACTAAATTGTGAATAGCACAGATAATTTTGTAAGGTGAAATTAGATTCATTATATAGCATATAAGAACAACATACAGTTTAGTTTTAAACATGTAAAAACAATAAAAATGTCTCATCCCTCTTTTCAATAGTAAATTTTAAATAAGCTCTTATGGATAGGGTAGGGTAGGGTGCCCTCCCCCTTAAAAGTTTTCTAAGAAATTTTGTTTGAATCTTTCATGAGCCCAAGCATGCCAAGTTTTTTTGTCTGCTCTGATACCACTCTGTAACACACCCAACCCCCTAAGTACCTTTTTAAGGGATTGGATATTAATTTTTTTCCTTTTCTTAACCATCTCAAAGCCTCTTCTAAAGGCTACCCTTATCTTCTTCCCGTCAAGATATTTCCAATGACTATAACCATGTTCATAACTGAGCTCTGGATCAGAAGTTATGGCTTCCTAAAGTTCCTTAGACCCTCATCATTCCAAAGCCACTCACTTCCACGTGGCTTCCTATTACTTGTGCCATATGATGGATCTGACCTACAAATCCAATAGTCGTGATTACTTCAGATTCACAAATGCACATGATAGTTAATGAACCTTCTCCTGTTCCATCTACACTTAGCCTATGTTGGACTTGCAGGGATCTATGACTAAGATTGACCTCGCTTTCCACCTTGGACATTGTTTCCATCGTGTACATGTCCCCTAACGTGACATGTGGCTCAATATCTACTTAACATGTGGGCCCATCACGATGTGCCATGTCAACATAGGGTACAAGGGCTCACTCGACCAGAGATTGACATTTGTCATTTTTCCTATAAACTGATTAAGTTACTTAATCAATATTTTCTTAAAACACTACTCCTTGGTATTCAATTATTTAAACCTCATTAGGGATAATTAGTGTTCACTAATTATTTACCCCTGTAAATACATTTTTACTTAGCCTAATAATTCATTTAAAAACCACTCTTGTAATGGTTATCTTATAAGTTAATTAATTATATTATAACATAATTACATTATGTTTTAACTATAATATACTTAGGTTTATTAACCTTGATTAACATATAAATTAAAGAATCTGGATTATGACTTCGCATCGTAATATCCACGTTATATATATATATATATATATATATATATATATATATATGAAGGAAGAGGATATAAAATGTGTTTAATATTATATATTATTACAGGTTATTCCAACCTCCTTCACTTGCACTATTATATTTTATAACCTTATAATGTGTGAATTATCATACTCATAACTCTTCAGAGTGGTATTCCAAACCCTTCGGAGTGGTACTCCGAACTCTCCCGAGTCAACTCTAAAATAGTTAACTCCAAAAAGGTTTTGAAACATGTGTTCATATATTACATTTATTAAATATTATGTCATTTCAAGCCATCGCCCCAAGGTCTTTGCACTAGAAACACATGTTCTCCTCTCATTACTCGGACCGCCAATCACGAGAGAGCGGTGTTTAGTATTATTAAATATATGTGGGACCCTATATTACCCATGTTTTTGGACTCTGACCATTCACTCTTCTCTCGTTACTTTGATGGCTTCAGACTTCATTCAAATGCATCCTCACCTTCACTCTGAAGGCTGGACTCTGAAAGGATTGGATTTGATATTTAATTTTATAATACTTACTACACTAAAGCCATCGCTCTGAAAGAGACGTGGTATAAATGTTTCAATGTTTATAATATTTAACATTAACACCATATATAGGCTAGGCTCTGAAAGGATCCCTTTTTTGCAATAAATTTTATACCATAAAAGAAAAGGAAAAATTCTAATTTTTCCATACTTTAAACCTTTAGAAATAAAATACCTTCCCAAAAAATTCCTTCATGAGCATAGGGCAACAGGGCAACTTATGAAAGCGTGACTTTTGAATCTGGGTAAACATGGCATAGTTAAATCCTTTACACAAAAGGAAATAAATTCCAAAGCTCCATTACTCATGCACTAGATATGAATTCATATATTCAATATGTGATAATTCTTATTCTTCAAATATTAATTCATTTAAATGGTAAATTTGAGAATTTACAAATAGTTACCAGACTTTACCATTCATTCAATTGTGTCCAAAAAACATACAATTGCACATTTACATTTATAAACTTATGTAATTTATTTTCTTAAATTGTTTTCCAGAATATTACATTTCTTGGAAATAAAATTTTCCATGGTAAAACTATGTTTTTACCAGAATTTACTAATCTCCTAATTACAAGCATCTATTTGCTATTTTTAGGGAATAATTATTATCCCTAAATATTTCCCATTTGGACATCAAATTTACTGTGTAATTCCTCGTAAAATCCCCTTATTTTACCAAATTTTAAAGAAGCCTAATTAATCACAATGCATTCAATTCTAAATTTCATTTATTTCAAATTTAAAGCTTAAATTTGCATTTCTCATTCCTTTCTTGTTATTTATTTTTAAAATATTTTGTCTCTCTTTAATGTTTGGACTATTCTCTTAATCTCAATCAGGGAGTTTGAACTTCCTTCAAGTTCTTAGTCTAATAGGTTTTCCATACTAACAGAGAGACCAAATCCAACTACCGAGTCTTAAACTTTCTAACAAAAATTGCATTTTCCTAATTATCAAGCTACTCTATGAGGATTTTAGTGGCTTGACTTTACTAATAATTGGGGATTTGTTCATATAGATTACTGTTGGCGTTTGGAAGTCACTCCTGGATTGATAGCAAGAGCAGAGCCCGAAGCCCATCAGTTTAATGTCACGATTTGTTTTAAAAGGGTGATCAAATGGAGGAAGACTCAAAACGGCATCGTATCAACTCAGAAACTAGACCAGGCATGCATGAAAGAGTGAGGTCTTGATAAAATCCAAACAATGAGTCATAGTAAAGGTGAGTAGGTGGAAGATTTACGCAAGAAGGGCGCAATGATCTATTACAGACATCAGGTATGCAACAGACGAAGAAGAAATGCATTCGAACGCAAAATCCTTTTACATCCAAATACAGAAAACCAGAGGGCACGACAACGCCACAACAAATCCTTTATTGCGACAAGTTGCACTACTGTGAATCCTCAGGCAAAAGATTGAACAAAGATGGAAAAGAAGGATAACTGTTTGTTATAAACCAAGAAATCTCAAACACAGAGGCATAACCAGGAAACCAGAATATTTGTTGAAACTTTACAGTCGAGAGCTTAGCTCTACCATCGATAGATACAAAAATGGAAAAAATGCCTACATATACTCAAAACAAAAACAACAACAGGATCAAGGAAATGCATTGAAAGCTTTGCGTCTGCATGGCTTCTGACACTCTGCAGTCGCAATCTTTGAATAACCGTGCAACTTATGGCAGACGCGATCGATCTTCTGACAGTTACGTCGACGAACGACGTGCTTTTAATCCATTGTAGGACATCCCCATTATGGCGGAGACGATGTCTAACCACCTTCAACTGCCTCAATAACTGCTTCTTGGGATTGATAATGGCCCGGCCAAGGCATCATTTCGGGATCCGGATGACTTCCCGCGCTGCCACCTGGAGTAACCGGATATCTTGAAAGACGAACATGAGGGCCAGCGCGGAGGACACGGGGCATGGTAGTTGTGATGACATCGGGGAGCATGCGGAAAGGGTGGCGAAGAGTGGGAATGATAACAGAGAGGGATGACAGAGGATGAACCATGGCGGAGGACACCCAAGTAGATGGGGAGAAGACGAGAGAACAAAATCGCCTTTGGATGAGAAGAAGACGTGGAAAGGGAGCGGGACGTGCGGCAGGAAAGGAGTGGATGGTGGGAGGAAAGAAAGCCACGAGGACCACTGAGGGGAGGTGAGCGGATGACACACGGCAGCAGGGGAAAGGCGGAAGAAAGAGTGAAATGACAGGAGGAGGGCCCACACTGGTTAAACACAGGACAGCTGAGAGGAGCGGG
>JASDQU010435628.1:0-12477 GCA_032191745.1 Picea mariana
GGTTCCATAACCACACCTACAAGGCTTCATGTAAAATTTATCAAATCTATCCATCACATATGCTGACATCAACTAACTCACAATCAACCTTGATCATACAAATGATAACCAACTGTCCAACAATCTCGTCCACATATCTGGGGCTTCCGAACTTCTCCAAGGGTTGACATGAATCTCTAAGGGTTGACATCAATCTCCAAGATCACTCTCTAAGGGTTGACATCGATGACAACCAAATGTCCAACAATAAGTGTGTTTTTAGCATGATGCATTACATTTAAATTAATGGTATCATCATTTGAGGGGGGGATTTAGTAGTGGGGGACACTACAGAGTGGTATTAGAGCTTGGTTTAAACACCGGACCAGTATGGGCCAAAGACCATTGCGAATTTGGTAAATTTGTTGTTGTAAAGTTTTCATCTATGACGAATTTGGAGAAAATCATGGAACTAGAGTGAAATTCCCAAATTACTGAGCAAATTCAGGTAGAATTTGCGCTCATCATGGTTGAAGAGATGATTAATGGCATCAATCTACATGCTGCATAGTTAAATTTGGCCTGGGAGGTCAAATTTTCCATTTTAATGGTGATTGAAGACTTGGAGAATCAACGGCCCAAATCATTTGGATATTAAGAATCAATGACCAAGATTCATTTGCAGATTTGGAGAAGTTTGGCGAAGTATGGAGAAACGATGGTCAAGATCATTTTGACTTGAAGATCAATGGTCCAGATTCATCCTAGATTTAGAGCTCATAAGAGTCGACGAAATTTGTGAACAAGTTCAGTTCGCTAAAAGAGAATCGTCGATGGCTGATGGAGTTCGGGTATGACAAATTTCGACAAAGTCTGAGTAAAAGTTAAAAGAGAATCGTCGATGGCTGATGGATTTCGGAGTTCAGAAAATTTTTGGTGAAGTCTGAACAAAAGTTAAAAGAGAATTGTCGATGGTTGATGGAGTTCGGAGTTCACAATTTTTTTGGCGAAGTCTAAACAAAAGTTAAAAGAGAATTGTTGATGGATGATGGAGTTTGGAGTTCGACAAATTTTGACAAAATCCGAACAAAATTTAAAAGAGAATCATCAATGGTCGATGGTCGATCGAGTTCGAAGTTCGATAAATTTTGGCGAAGTCCGAACAAAAGTTAAAAGAGAATTTCCAATGGCCGATGGAGTTTGGAGTTCACAAATTTTGACAAAGTTTGAACAAAATTTAAAATAGAATCATTGATGGTTGATGGAGTTTGGAAAAATTTCGATGAAATCTGAACAAAAGTTAAAAGGAAATAGATGATCGTTGATGAAGGGTTTTAGAGATCGTCGAAGAAGGAAGAGAAGGAGAAGGAGAGAAGGAAATAGAGAGAGAAAGAAAATAAATGTTTTACAATATGCATGATTCTAACAATAATTATTTCATTCACATTTCTTGCAGAATTAGAGGTACATGAAAAGAAATTTGGTTCCTATATGAGAACTAGAGACATGGAGGATTTCTTAGGGTCTTACAACCATGAGGAGGAGATCATAGGTCTACATGTTAGCATGGGAAATGCAGAGACCGAGTCCAATGGAAGAAAAAACAAGGTGGAGCCTATGGAGGTGGCTGAAACTATGAGAAGCTTGCAGAGAGAAGTGCATAGCTATAGGGAAGACAATGAAAGGATGATGAGGGATTATGAGGAGCTGTTACAAAGTCTGAATATGTTGCAGAGATAAGTCAATAGGGATTTTGGCACAAAACAAGTAGCTAGTGCTTAGCAAGTGGCAACATCTAGATCTCATGATAGGAGGGATGACCATAGGAACACTCGACCATAAGAGAGCATGCACATTCAAGGTTGGAGAGTAGCCCAAGTGTGCCCCTTGTCTAAAGACAAAGGAGGAAGTATGAGGTAGATTATTTACAAGGGGAGCTTAGGAAGATTAAGCCTCCTACTCTTAATGGTGATCATAAGAAAGATGAAGATGCATAAGCATGGTTGTTGGGAATGAGAAAATATTTCCATTTGCACAATTATTTGTCAAATGTAGAAGACAAAATTGAAACCTACCATGTTCAAGTAAAAGCATCTATGTGGTGGGATCAACTCAAGCAGGTTAAGCATATTAATGAAAAGAGAATTTCCTGGAAGCAATTCAAGAGATATTTCTAGCAACAGTACTTGTCAAAGAATTATTATTACAAGAAGATGAAAGAGTTATTTGAACTCAAGCATGAAAACATGACAATGGATGAGTATGAGAGGAGGTTCCTTGATTGTTGAGGTATGTAGGGTTCATAACAGATGAGAAGGTTAAAATCCAAATATTTTTGAGTGGGCTACCTTCTTTCTACAATGATAAGATATATTATGATGAGCCCAGAACCTTGGAAAAATCCATAAGGAAAGCAAAGTACCTTTATGAGTAGAATAGAGGGAGACCAGCTTTCCAAAAGGCTCGGGATGACAAGAAGAAAGGAAATATGGTGCAAAGAAAGAAAGGTTTTAAGCCACCATTATACAGAAATAGCTCTCAAGCATATCAACAAGGGAAACCAACACAAAATGAGCCCAAGATGACAGATTTATTTGGGAAAAGGCCAAGACAACAACTCATAAAATGCCAGGGATGAGAAGGAGACCACTTGTATAGGGATTGCCCTCAAAAAGGAGAAAGGATGAGGACTATTCACAGTTGAGAACATGGGTAGAAGCATGCCAAGGATTTATGCAACCTTGGACAACAAGTGAGCATAGTACCAATATCCTATGTAGAAGGTAAGATTGATAGTCAACCCATAGCCATTTTAATTGGTTATGGAATCCTAATTTTGTTTAAATATTTCGTTTGCAAAGAAGCAAACACGATGAATCTTGGTTGGTTCAGTTAGCCACAGGAGCTAAGAGAAGGATTACTGAGTTGGTTAAGAATTTTCTAATGGAAATGAATGGACTCAACACAAAGACATATTTGAACATCATACCTTTGGGTTCATATGATTGTTTGATTGGTATGGATTGGTTGGACAAGCATCATGTTCTCCTAGACTGCTACAACAAGGCATTCAAATGTATTGATGAGGAAGGGTAGCCAGTAAAAGTACAAGGGATGCCAAAAATTTCAACCATGCAGTTAAAGAAGAGTTTCAGGAAAGGATGTTAGATTTATGCAACCCACGCGTAAGAGGTAGCCAAAGATGAAATGCCAAGTGTTGAAGTCCACATGGTCTTGAAATATTTTGAGGATGTATTTGGGGAGATACCATGGTTTCCACCAAAGAGAGACATTGATTTCTCCATTGATTTGGTGCCAAGAGATGCCTCGGTGTCCAAGACTCCTTATAGGATGGGCACACCAGAGTTGAGGGAATTGCAGATGCAACTTGAAGAACTTTTGAAAAAGGGGTATATACACCGAAGTGTGTCACCTTTGGGTGCCCCATTGCTCTTTATGAAAAAGAAGGATGGAACCTTAAGGCTGTGCATTGATTTCAGACAACTAAATAAGGTTACCATAAAGAAACAAATAACCCTTGCCAAGAATTGATGATCTATTTGGTCAGTTGAAAGGTGCAATAATATTTTCCAAGATTGACTTGAGGTCATGTTATCATCAAGTGAGAATAAAAGAAGAATATATCAACAAGACAACATTCAAGACAATATACAGATATTATGAGTTCGTGGTGGTGCCATTTGGGCTATTAAACATCAATTGTCTTCATGTGTCTGAAGAATGGAGTGTTAAGGGAATATTTGGAAATGTTTGTAATTGTTTTCTTAAATGATATACTCATATACTTAAGGTCATAGGAGGAACATGAACAACATTTAAGGATGGTGCTACAAGTATTGAGAGAGCATAAGTTGTATGCCAAGTTAAATAAGTGCATCTTCTATCAAATGAAGATTCATTATTTGGGTCGTATTATTTCAAAGGAGGGGATAGCAGTTGATCCTAATAAGATAGGGGCCATTAGAGGATGGCCAACACCAAAAAATGTTACAAAGGTTAGATCATTCATGGGACTTGAAGGTTATTATAGAAGATTCATTAAAGGTTTTCCAAAAATTGCAAACCTAATTACTTCCTTGCAAAAGAAGGGCGTAAAATTTAAATGGACCAATAAATGTGAAGGAAACTTTTATCACTTGAAGAATAGATTGACAAGTGCACCAATATTGAAGATTGCAGATCCATATGAAGATTTTTTTGCATGCATTGATGCATGCAAGGGAGGGCTTGGTGGAGTCTTTATACCAAATAGGCATGTGGTATGTTATGAGTTAAGGAAGTTGAAAGAACATGAGAGGAACTATGCTACACATGACTTAGAGCTAGAAGCCATAGTCCATGCCTTAAAAATGTGGAGGCATTATCTCATGGGAAAAATATTTGAGTTGAGAACAAACCATAGTGGTCCGAAATATTTATTTGGACAACCAACCTTGAATGTCAAACAAGTTAGATGGTTGAAATTCCTTAAGGAATATTACTTTGATATAAAACATATCAAAGGCAAGGAAAATAAAGTGGTTGATGCAATTAACAAGAGAGTGCATGCTAAAGCCATTAACATGTATAGGTCTGTTTTAAAAGACAAAAAAATAGAAGCTCCAAATTCAGATCAACACTATTTGCAAATAAAAGAAGCATTACAACAAGGTAATTTTCAACAAAACTTTAAATATTTTGAGCTGAAAGAGGATGGAGTCCTTATGTACAAGGGAAAGGTATATGTGCCAAATTACAGAGAGTTGAAAACTATAGTGCTAAGAGAAATGCACAATGTGCCTTATGTTGGGCACCCAAGATATTAAAAATCGATTACAACAGTAAAAAGCCAATACGTTTGGCTAGGAATGAAGAAAGAGGTGGTTGATTACATAGCTAGATGCCTATAATGTAAAAAGGTAAAGATTGTCCATAGACATCCAACTGGACTGCAACAACCATTGCCCATTCCTGAGTGGAATTGGGAAGTTGTTACGGTTGATTTTATTACTAAGATGCCCAAAACGGTGAGGCAGCATGATTCCATCATGGTAGTGGTGGATAAATTAACTAAGGCTACACATTTTATTTTGGTGAAGACAACTCACAAGGCATCAAACATTGAAAAAATTTACATGAACGAAATTTCCATGCTACATAGAGTGCCCAAGGCAATTTTTTCTGACATAGATCCCAAGTTCATATCAAATTTCTAGAAGGGGTTGTTTAAAGGATTTGGGACAAATTTAAGTTTCAATACAACATATCACTTAGAGTCAGATCGACAAACAACAAGGACTAACAAGATAACTGAAGATATGTTAAGAATGTGTGCAATGGACCAACCTTTCAAGTGGGAAGACTACCTCCATCTAATTGAATTTGCTTACAATAACGAGTACCAAACATCATTGAAGATGATCCCGTGTAAAGCCTTGTATGGCCAAAAATGCAACGCTCCAATGAGTTGGGATAACCCAACAAACAAAGCAATTATTGGGCCATAATTGTTAAGGGAAATAAAAGAGTAGATGGTAAAGATCAAACAAAATTCAAAGGTTGCACAAGACAAGAAAAAGAGCTATGCAAATAAAAACAGAACATACAGGGAATTCAAAGTGGGGGAGCATGTATTTTTAAAATTAAAAGCAAAAAGGAGCTCCCTAAGATTGGTAAGTTTCCCAAAGTTGGCAGGGAGATATTATGGGCCATTTGAAGTCTTGGAGAACATAGGCCTAGTTTCATACATGTTTGCATTACCTACATCCATGAGAATTCATAATGTGTTTCATGTTCCTTTATTGAAGAAACGTGTGTATGATCCTAATCACGTAATTGATTGGACTGTGATCCAGGTGGGGCACGAAGGGGACTTTTAGGTGGAACTAGTAAGTATCCTAGACCAAAAATTTCAAGTGCTCAATTACAAATCCATCAGCTTGGTAAATGTCAATGGACCTTCTATGATCTTGAAGATGCTATGTGTGAGCACAAGGAGACCATACAGGCGGAGTACCTGCAATTTTTTGCAAATTTTGAAGAAAATTGAATGTGCATTTGTATATAAGTGTGCAAGGCTCCATTTTGGGCTGCTAGAGTTCTTGGAGCCATATCTTGGATATTTCTTATCAACCTATGTTGGAGCCCTGGAAGGGGAGTGGTACAACCCGAGGGACTACGAAGTAGAGAAGGGGGTGCACTTCCTTGGGTTGTGCAGGTTGAGGGGAATAAGAGGTTTATGGTTGGAACTGTTGCGAGAGTTGTGAAATTGCATCATACCAATTATTATGATGTGATTTTGTACGTGTATAATGGTATGGTGTTGTGCACTAAGGATGGTGCAAATTGTGGGGGGAGGGAATGTAACATCCACATTTTTAATCCCCCATTTAATGATGTATAATGCAAATGTGATATATGTTTGTGGGCCAAGTGATGCAATATGTAAACATCATATCAAAAATAATAAAATAAAATGTGATGGCAGTTGCAGATGGACACAGACACAATAATGGGGGTTATGTTTCCACAAGAGAGGGGAGGGTCTAAGAGGGGGTCCAAAGGGGGAATTACCCATGTCTATTAATCTCAACCCACCTTTTTTTTATATTTATTAGTGTGTATAAACCTTCTATTTTTATGTTTGAGTGTTCCCAAAGCCAATCATTAAACACATGTAAGAGGGTTGGTGTGAAAAGTCACATTCCATAGTCATGACAACATGAGGATTGGGTACAATAAACATTGGGGAGTGTGACAATCAAATTTGTGTGGGAAAAGCGACTAGTTTTTACAATGAATTTTTGGGATGGAAAGGAAGAAAAAGGAATTGAATCTTGAAGGAAGTCATAGGGGGCATGCATGGAAACTTGTTGGAGCTGTAAATTTTGAAGAAGCATGATGTTATGCCTGTAGAGTGAGATTTTGTGTGAGATATTACCCTACAACATTGAGCTTGCTACTGTGTGCTTTTTCATGTTGCAGTTGATATCCCCGGAGTCCTGATCCAGGTGGATATCGATGGCCACCCACCTTTTCCAACTGGCTCAAAACAATTTTTTGGCAATTTACTATTTTTAGTAGTTTTAACTTCCGAGGCCATTTTGAGGGACGAAATGAAGGTTTTTTGGGATCAAGCTTATCAATGATAGCCAAAGGCATGATTGAGCCCCCAAAATGAATCTCCTCGACGATAGCTTTTCAACGGGCTATCATACGCCTAAAACGAAGATCGTATGCAAAAGTTACGACCCCGGGAAGTTGATGTACTAACTTACCCAAACGAGGCCCACGTGACTTTTGGCGCTTCATCTCCTAGGGTTAGGTTTTTGGATGTCTAGGGTTTTTGGCATTCCTGTTTATTGTAAAAAGGCCTTCAGAGCCTCATTGTAATCTTCTTCTGGTGAATGCGAGTAGCCATCACATCTCTTCTCAGAGATAAGCTGCCACCATTTTAGCGAGTCTTTCACTCTATATTTTTACAGTCTCTGTACATTTCTTTCATTGATAGAAATCGTGTATTATTGTATATCTGTGTTTATGGTTGCATCTCTAATACATTTCTGTTATATTATTAAATATCTGGGATATCTCTGTGCATTTCTTTATTATATCTCCGCTCTCATTTCGTGCCGAAAATAATCCGGATCAAGTCCCCAACAAAAGAGATTCTTATCCAACCTGTGTTGGAGCCGTGGAGGGAAGTGTTCGAGGGACCGTGTGTAGTGAAGGGGGATCCCATTCCTTGGGTTATGCAGGTCGTGGGGAAGAGAGTTGGTGGATTGGAATAGTTGTAGGAGAATTAAGTTGTTGTGGGTTGTGTTGGGTTGTGAGTGGACAACAAAGTGACACTCCTTTCTAGTGGATTCATAGACCGCTTGGGGGTGACTTGCTTCTGAGATTTGGAACAAAAAATCTATGATTGGGTAGAATGTTCTTCCCATGCAATCGGTTGCACATTTGGTTTAAAATATACGTTAGGGGTTTTCGATTCAGAGGACTCCGTGGAGGAAATGTCAAAGGACCTTTACTCCACTGGTGTAGACACACATGAGGCGGTGGACTTCACTTCTGCGATGGTAGATGAAAGTCCAAAACAACCTAACAACTCTTTTGTCGGTAAGCTAAAACAACATTGCCCATCGCTTTATTTCTCCTTATCAGCATGGGAACAAGACCATTTAGATAGTAATTTTTTGTTGGATTTGATATCCTTGCTTGTGGTCCGTTTGGGGAAATTTATCGAGACTGTTCCAGAGGTTTTAGCTTCTTTAGAAGTTAGGGATGAAATTTCAAACGTTCCTATAACTACACAAGAGACTGAAACAGTAGAGGAACCCCCCTATTTGTCTATTGAGGGCACTAGCCATGTTCTAGGGTTCAGAGAACCTGAATATGGTGATCATTCACTTGATAGGATGGTTACCTCATTGGTCCCTTCTTATAGGGAGGCTACTAGTCCCATACCCATCCCAACCTATCTGGGGAAGGAAGTAATGCATAGTGCAGAGTCCAGTGGAGTGCTTGGGGTATCTACCTGTGAAGGGGAGGATATTGGGAAAGACTATGCATGGTCGAGAGGCTTGGGATATGAGTTCTCTCCTATTAAAACTAGGAGTGCCCGTAAGAAGGCTGGGACTAACACTACCTTTTCTGCACAACAACTATCATTCAACTCTAAACATGGGGCACTTAGAGGCATGAAATCCCTTGCAAGGGCCAAATCACGATCCTCTTTTCTCTTAATATCAGAGGGGTAGGAGGACCCATTAAATCGACCTCCCTTCGTAGACTACTATAAAAAAACACAACGAAACATTATCTTTCTACAAGAGACACTGGTGGTTGAGGAAAATACTAGACACTTCATGTTTTCTTTACGACCCGAGTGGATGATTTGTACTGTTAGTTCTGTAGGGAAGTATGGAGGACTTCTATTGTCATGGAATCCAAAAAGATTTGAGTTACTCCCTTTCCTAAGTTGTGGTGGTATTTTTTTGTTAGGTACTTGTATAGCAGATACAAGGAGGATCTCTTTCTTAAATGTTTATGGCCCGTGTACATATTGAAGCTTTTCTGGGAAAAGGTGGATGGTTGGGGTCTGTTAGCTCATAGAGATTTGATTGTAGCTGGGGATTTGAATTTGACTACAAGTGCATATGAGGTTTGGGGTGTCTCGGCTTTGTTAGATTCGTTGGTGGTATTTAAAAAAAAAAATTAGCTTGTTGACATCCCTCCAGCGGAGGTGGTTCCTACGTGGCGAAATGGTAGAATTGGCGTGGAAGAAGTCTCTAAGAGGTTTGATAGAGTTTATGTTTCAGAGGACCTCATCTCTTCATCTGCGAGATATAGGTCTTGGGTGGATTACCCTTTTATATCAGATCATGCTCCAGTTCTACTACAATTGGGTCTAAGTTCTTCTATTGTTGCGCATCCTTTCAAACTTAACCCAACATGGCTGCAAGAAGACACTTTTGTTACTTTGGTACAGCAAGTGTGGAATGATCATCAGTTCCTACAGGAAGACGAAGCACAAAGGAGATTAGTTGGGAAGCTAAAACAACTTAAGATGGATGTAAAGTCCTAGTCAAAATAAAAAAGGATTCTAGAACAGTTAGCATTGGGAAATATTGAGGAGGAACTAGAATATCACTATAAGCAGAAGACAAAAGGAGTGTACAGTACATATTTAGATCATCTTTTGAAGTATTTAGAGGCAGAGCATAATAAACATCCCCTAGCAGAAGAAGAACGGTGGTGTCAAAAAAGTAGGGCTATATGGATCCAAAGTGGCGATAAGAACACAAAATTTTTCCACCGTTTTGCAAGTCACAGACGAAATAAAAAACATATCTGGGAGATAAAGGACGAAAACGATATGGTTCACACATGCCAAGAGGCCTTCAAGGAAGAAGCGTCTAGATTCTTCAACACTTTCTTTCAGTACACAGGTCAGAACACCATAGAGGATCAGATTGCTACGATAAGGATTTATCCTAAACTAGTCACGGAAGAAGAACTCATTAATCTTGAAAAACCCTGCTCCAGAGAGGAATTACTTGAGGTTCTTAAAGGCTTTTCAAAGATCAAAAGTCCAGGGCCCGACGGGTGGACGGTTGAATTCTTCTTACACTTCTTCGACCTAGTTGGGAAGGATTTGTTGGATGCAGTAGAGGAATCAAGGAAATGTGGTGAGGTCATCAGATCACTCAATTCGACTTTTATAGCTTTAATACCAAAAGTCAACAGTCCCAGCTCCTTTGACGATTTTTTCCTGATTTCTCTGTGCAATCTGTGTTACAAAATCATTGCAAAAATTATAGCAAGAAGGATCAGACCTATCCTATCCCGATTCTTATCTGAGGAACAACCATGATTCCTAAAAGGAATATAGATTCTAGATGCCATTGGCACAACTCAGGAGTGCCTTCACAGTATAAAGGTAAAAAAGCTACAATTCATCATTTTGAAGTTAGATTTAAAAAAGGCATACAATTGTATAAACTGGGATTTCCTACGATTAATACTTCTACAATGTGGTTTTGGTCTTCCTACTACAAACTGGATCATGGGTTGTGTAAACTTTGCAACCTATGCTATTCTGATTAATGGAGAGTCGACAAAGTTTTTCCAGAGTGGTAGAGGATTAAGACAGGGTTGTCCACTTTCGCCACTCATGTTCATTCTTGTGATGGAAGGTCTTAGTCTTTCTCTAAAAGAAGGCCAGACATAAGGAAAGTTGTCTGGGATAAAGGTTTCTAGATTAATTAAGATTCTTCATCTACTCGTCGTGGATGATGTCCTCATAATGACAAAAGCTTCGATCGAAGAGTGGAAGGATATCAAAAGAATTCTAGGAGTTTTTTGTGGTGCGTTGGGTCTAATGATCAATGTTCAAAAATCTACTTTTCACCACTTTGGAGTATAACATGGTACTCTAGAATACATAAAAGAAATTTTCCATTTCAATTTCAATGAACTATCTGAAGGGTTCATATATTTGGGTTTTTTCTTAAAACCTGACAATTACAAGGTCGAGGACTGGTATTGGCTCATTACAAAATTTGAAAAGCGGATAAATCACTGGTGCAATTGTTGTTTCTCCCTCGGAGGTCACTACGTGCTTATAAAAATTGTTCTAGAGAGCCAGCCGGTCTATTGGATGGATTTGGCACATATCCCATCTACTGTTCTTAATCAGATTCGTCAATTGGTCTTCTCTTTCTTATGGTCAGGCGACAAGTCAAAGCAGAATTATCACTTATGCAGATGGGAGACTATAGCGAGACCAAAAAAATATGGAGGCTGGGGATTGAGAAATATATATTGTTTCTACAAGGTGTTGTCGACAAACACTCTATGGAGAGTCTTGATGAAGAATGGCATTTGGCACTAGGTCATAAAGGACAAGTACCTCCCTTATGGATCAATGATGACGTGGCTAAGATCTGCTACTACAGTATCGACTCAGGGTTCCCAGACTTGGAGAAATATCCTTAAATCATTACATCTTGTATTACACTGGTTAGTTTGGAGTCTGGGATCTGGACATTCTATAATTCTCGGTAAGGATATGATTCTGGGCATGGGAAAAGTTTTTATTTTGTCTCAAGAACTGGTAGCATTACTCGACCAAAGAAATGTTCATTACTCATATCAGGCTAGTAGAGAATTACGTCCGGGTACGATCTACTCGACATGGTTATAAAGTGAAGAGTTGGGACTGGAAGGTGAATTAGCTACAGAATGGAACAGGTTTAGAAGAGCATTTATTCGATCAGGGGTACAACTATCCGACAGATTGGATGAGTTAAAGTGGACTGGAGGAGATAACTCGGGCAATCTCACAGTTAAAAATGTATACAATGCCATAGCTACAAAATTATGAAAAAAAAACAATTGGACGCTGGAGGAAAAAACAGGGGTTACGGGACTGCCCACAAAAAATTAAACTCTTTGTCGAGCTTTGCAATGGAAAACAAAATTCTCACATGGAAAAACCTTCAAAATGAAGGATGGGTTGGGCCAAGTTATTGCCACCTATGTAATAACAATCGGGAACTGTAAAACACCTATTGGTAAACCATTCTTTCACTAGTGCAGTCTGGGATACAATTAAAAAGCCCTAACTCTCTCTTTAGGGTGTAAGGGTTTATCGGTGAATGATTGCTTTGAAAGTTGGAATATCCAGAATCAATTGTGTCCAACCTTGCCAGCCTTTGTTAGCTGGTATATCTGGTTAGAACGAAACAAGACCATTTTAGAGTCTGGGAATCCCTCCATATAGAAGGTGGTTTACCAATCTTTAGGAGTTGTGGGCATATCCAGAAAAAAAGAAAAACATACAAATTCCTAGAACCAAAATTTTTGCACCATCTGAACATACAACAATTGGGTGGTTTGACGGGGAAGCCTAACAAAATGGCCTTCAAAGTGGTGTAGGTGGGGTGATAAAGATCAATGAACATTCAACCTACAAATGGACTTTAAATTGTGGTT